>PNEQ01113558.1:0-31192 GCA_003012365.1 Medauroidea extradentata
AAAAAAAAAAAAAAAAAAAAAAAAAAAAAAAAAAAAAAAAAAAAAAAAAAAAAAAAAACAAGCGTATTACGAAAGTTAAGATCTTCCGAACTAGCGTTTACATTTTGGTAAGGGTTGTAGGTTTTCTTATTTATACATTAAATTTAATTAAAACGAGGAAATTTCCAAATTTATAACTAAGAAACTTACACTTTCTGAATGTGCGATGCAATCCCCACAGGGATTGTCGACATAAGTCTTCAGCACTGCAGCTTTGACATAGGGGTAGTTGACTGTACTCCACGGGCTGATCAGTTGGTAGGTCAACCGTTTGCACCTGGTAAAAGTGTACAGCACATTTCATGTCGATAGTAAAATGCAGTCAATAGCTTACGTTACTGTCATTGTTACAAAGAGTTAAACTCGTAAACAGAAACAAAATCTTGAACACTACATCTATATAGAGTAACTGTTGTGGTCTCTACTCTGAAAGTTAACACAAAGGTTCAGGGTTCAACTAAAATATCGTCATTGATTTTATGAAACCTTCTACGTGATAAAATTGGCCATTTTGAGTTTTCGGTATGGTTGGAATTGTCTCTGCAAGCTCTACAGTTTGAATACATCATTTGTGGTTAAAATGCTTTGTTGAATATACCAGGAAACGGAATATTACCATATCCTATGTGCTTCCCGAAATCGTTGCTGCTATGATATTTGCTATGTTGACAAAAGACACATAAGAGGTACTGAAAACATTCGTGACTGTTAATTCTGTTGGCAAGTGACCTACATAGGAGATTTCATGCACACGTGCCTTATTGACAGACTCGTATGAGTGTCATTTATCAAGTTGTTTTGGAGTTAATTTTATCAATTTGTAGTGTGTTACGTACGTGGAATGTATTAGTGGTTGTATTTTAAAGAAACATTGTGTTTGAAATTGATGGATATAAGTAAACACACGTTCAAGAAAGAGATGGGTAAAGAAGGAGAGAGGCACGGAAACCACTATAGAACAGTAGCACCTTCACATACCTGTAACTCTACAAAGTGCACCTACCAAATATAAACAAAATGCTCAAAACAAGAAAAGGCAGAAGCCAAAAATTATTGAAGGAATAAAACAGTGGTAGGTATAGCTTCCGAAGGTGCCAAGTCACTATTGTAAGGAATCTTCAAAGAAAATCTATGTCGAATCCTCAATTTAGTTTTACCTTCATTTGTTCTGTGTTTATAAGGAATGGTGTGAAGAGAACAACATCGTGCCTGCATCAAGGAGTACGTTCCATGATGTTGAGGAAGCGGAAAACATTGCCATTCGTATGCCTCGCAAGGACCAATGTGACGGTTGTTGCAGCTATAAAGTGGGTAAAGTTACGAAAGAAATATGTGAAACACATATTAAGAGCAAAGACGACGCTAGAGTAGCCAAGAATCTTGCAAAGTATTCTGCAAGTAAGGTACATCTGGTTCTTACGATGGATCTGCAAAGTGTGTTATTGTGCCCAAAATTACTTGACTCAGCATTGTACTACAAACAGAAATTACAAGTGCATAATTTTACAATTTATGAGCTGAATAGTGACGTCACACTCTACGTTTGGCATGAGGCAAATGGGAATGTCACCGCCAATGAGTTTGCAACATGTATCAATGATTTTGTTTCGAAACAACTAGAATCAGTCTATAAAATAACACTTATTTCAGATGGCTGTGGGTAGCAGAATTGTAATAGGGTTCTGGTAAGTGCTCTCAGGGGTCTAGCACAGAAAAAAGCACTGATGATTGAACAACTGATTCTTGAGAATGGTCACAAAATGATGGAGGCTGATAGTGTTCAATGCTGCGTTAGAGAAATACTTCAGACCTCCAATACACTCTCCATCTGATTATGTGGCTCCAATGCGACAAGTCAGGCCTTCACAACCTTACAAAGTCAGTGACGGTGACTACTCATTTTTAAAAGAATTATGAGAAGGTTTCATATAACCTGATATCACTTTGCCTGGGATAAAAGCTGGGGAACCTACTGTTTGTGACACACTGGCTCTGAAATATCTGCCAAATGGTGATATTTTTTCAGACTGGATCACACACGGCCGAATATGAATCACTACAACAGAAGAGGAGGATGTCTTCTGGCACTGTCAGGGAAACAAGAGTCATGCACTCGACCGGTACCTTTAAATGAATCGAAATTCAAACAACTTTAGGAAATGAAAGATGACATAGGAAAGGACCGTCAATGCTTTCTGTTATAGGCCTAATATTCCTTTCAAGCCTGACAAGAAGAAGACATGAGAAACAAAGTTCAAAAGCAGTAGAGCCATCAAGCTGTACCACAGTGATGATTGTCCCTTGCGTAGACATTGTGGTCATGCCCACCCTTATGTCATGCCTCTAGTAGACAATTATGAATAACTGTATAGTTTGTGTTTGTATGTGAATTGTGTATGTATTTTGTCACATAATTAAAGGACATGCCCATCATTATGTTACGCTTCTAGGTGACCAAGATGTAACGCGCGTACAGCATGGGATTTTAGTGTTAATTTTAATTGTATGTGTATTCTTGACAGTGATATCGTGATGTCCATTGAAAGAAAAGAGAGTATTACTGTTAGCGGTGATTATAGTCGCTTTATTTCCTATTGAAGACGCTTTGTTAAAGTGGAACGTAATTAATCACTACGTAAGAATAGCACCTATGTAATCGAATCAGCAGTTTGATACCTCCTATGTACCAAATTATAAATAATATGTTAAAGTTATTTTATCTGTGACTGTGCTTGTACCACAGTTTACACAGATGGGTAGAAATGATGGTGTTATGAAATTTTACAGTAGTTACTAACAAATACCATAACACTGTTAGTTTCTATATGTTTTTGTCCCGCCCGAAATTTTTTTATTTTAACACATAGGAGATGTCGTAAAGTCAGTGACGATATTTATCAATTAGTGAACATGTAATCTCGTTTTATAGGTTACTCTAATACTAGTACAACTATAGTAAAATTATTATATTAAAAAATTACTATTTGCATCTTACAAACTGTTTGAATCAATATTTGGTCAGCAAACCCCTAAAGAACATTAATATTATATAATTAGCTTTAAAAATATATTTTGGAAAGTAATAACAAGATTACTGTCGAGGCTAGGTTACAAGGCCCGACGTTACGCCGAAAATTGTAAAATCGCTCTGAGGTACTGAAGATTTCAAATGTAATAATATTAGACAAAATATTGGTTCCTGTAAATAAAAAGCCGTGGCATCATCTTGGAAGTTAAGTCAGTCGTGATTAGAATTGCCGCGATAGCCGATAAGGTTCTTAATTAATTACACGTATAAAATTGTTCGTCACATGCATAAAAGTTAATCAGATTTGTTAAAACCTATTTCTGTTGGAAAATAGCAGTGTTATATCTGCTGCAAGTTCGAAATATGTTGTAGCAGTTACAGATAATCTCCCCAGGAATGAAGACAGAAACTCTTATTAAGGAGACCCACAGTATGACTTCGGTGAATGCCAAGATAGATAAACGACATATTATTAACATTACATGTACTGAACAAGGTGGCGCATAGGTAACACGTTAAACTCGCATTCGGGAGGACCTGGGTTCGATCCCCGCCTCCGGTCATCCTGATTTCGTTCGATTTCTCATGGTTTTCCGAAATCGCTCCAGACAAATGCTGGAACGATTTCTTAACACATGCCATTGCCAGCTCCTTTCCTGTTCTTGTCCTTGCGTAAAGTTGTGTTTAACCGTTTCTAACGACCTCGCTGTCAACTTAACGTAAAACTCAATAAAAAATGAACATGAACATTACAGACCCATACTAAGATATGTACATAACTACAAACGGTGTCATCTTAATGTCGAAGCTTTCCTGCGAAGGAAAAATTGTGAAATTTTACAGTGCATGAAACTTCTTTCTCAATAATTAAAAAAAAACATGAGCAACTTATCACACACACAGAAAATTTAAATAAAATCGACGTTTGTGTCTCACTAATATTAACTTAAAAGAACACCGAAACGAAAGAAGGAAATTCTATAATAAACACCGAGTTCTTATGGTTTTTTAAAGCTGTAACATTGAGGGCTTGTTCACGTCAATGCGGAAAAATAACATACACATCGAAAAAAAGAAAACAATATTTAAAAGAGTATTAAAACAATTTTTGATCATACAATCTATTTGTATTAAAATCTGAACTGTGCCACTTCTCACAAATTTGTTACTCGCGTTGACAGACTAGTATTCATTAGTTAACATACAACGTATTACATTTCGAAAATATTATAAGGAAAGTAGGATGTTGAGTTAATGAAGAAGTATGCCGAGTTTTATGAACTCTGATAGCCATTATCCAATAAACTCAATTTAGTACAGTTAAATAATTTAATGTACTATAGTGCTCACCTGTCAATCACTAATATATGCATCTTAGTCCCTTTCAAAATATTCGTCCATTCCGAGCACCGTTCTGTTTCCTGAAGAACTGGGATTTTTCCAGCTGCACGACGTAAAAGATTCAACCCTCTGGTTTGGTTTATGTAAGCTTTTAAATTGATGATGAAGAAGTTGACATTGGAGAAATTTGATGTTTTGAAGCGGGTCTCAAGTGCATCGAGCCTGAAACACACAAATTAACTAGTAAATCCGAAGACAAAATTTTACTTGGACTATCATAAAATGTACGACATTTTGCTTTCACAAAATCTGGCAAAAACATTAAATTATATACAAAATTAATAAATTATGAAATGAAATTAATTCTTGTTTACGCACTACTTTCTGATGTGATTGAATTCTGGGAGCCCCTCCATCAGTGAATCTGTCTGCGTGTAATATACTACGTGAGTACCTACACAGAACTTTCATTATACGCAAGTCATGTAGATGTTGTCAGTCTTTTATTTAGACTATTGACATAAAAAGAGTAGTCAAGTTTTTCTGAAGACACTAATGATATATGTTTCTGATATGACTGGGTTTGTTTGTATGGACATACTCCATTGCGAAATAAATTACTGTCACAAGAAAACTAAAAGTAAAAATAAGACAAGAAAACATAAATAAGCAGAGTATGCTTTAGTCATCAGGATACATACACAACATGAAATTCCAAAACTGGAATCAGGTCAGATAAAACAAGGAAACAAACAGAAAAAAACCTAGGTTGACATGCAACACAACGATGAGACGAAACAAAAACACAAACAGAATTACAGCAAACGACACAACGATGAGACTAAACAAAACACAAAGATGTCGGACACAATAAGAAAAAACGACAGACAACACAAACGATGAGACGAAATAAAACACAATAGTTTTCCAAACAGTCAGTATGACTGTGTCCGACATCTTGGTGTTTTGTTTAGTCTCATCGTTGTGTCGTTTGCTGTAATTCTGTTTGTGTTTTGGTTTTGTCTCATCGTTGTGTCGCATGTCAACCTAGGTTTTTTTCTGTTTGTTTCCTTGTTTTATCTGACCTGATTCCAGTTTTGGAATTTCATGCTGTGTATGTATCCTGATGACTAAAGCATACTCTGCTTATTTATGTTTTCTTGTCTTATTTTTACTTTTAGTTTTCTTGTGACAGTCATTTATTTCGCAATGGAGTATGTCCGTACAAACAAATCCAGTCTTGCACTCCCATTGCACAGTTCTTTCAAAGGTCATATGTTTCTGATATGTCATGAAATCTTAAATGTCCGTTAACATCTGTATCACACGAAGAGTGGTCATATTTCTGCAAAGTAAACAAAAACTATTGGAACAATGTGCACTCATATATCAAAATATGTATACCTACACTAGGGCTAAATTCTAAGCTGATTTCGGCCTTTGTTCCTTCTTATTTCTCTTGAAAATGACGAATTATTGATACGAAAATTATTTTTTAAATGCCAGGTACGTAACATCACCATGCCGAGACATACATCATTACTTCAGCACACGAGGGTTGGTTTAGAAGTCACGGAAACAGCTTTATGACTTCCGAAAATGTGCCTATTACAGGATATGGACACTTGCGTCTAGGTACTGACGTGGTGAACATTCTTCAGTCTCTTCAGTCGGTTACGTCCGGACAGAACGAGAGTCTGCGCATGCACTAATTCTCCACGCCCCCCCCCCCCAAGAGCGCGGATCTGCAGTGCCACATATTAAATGTTATTGTAGTTCCATTACATAACAAAAGTGTCATTTGATTCAGCGATCAGCAATTATTGGCATTTTAAACTATTTAAATTAACATAAGCTAGTCTAATTTGATACAGGGTCGGGGTTAGGAGGGTAGAGGTCTGTACAGAACGCTAGAATGAGCACCATGTTAGTACCTTGACAAAAGTAAACTGGATTATGTACAATTCAAAGTGTTTGATAATTACGTTTTTTACAGATGATACCTCATGGGATATGTATGCAGGCAAGGATGTCTGGCTAAGAACAAAGACACATATGGACTTTTATCTCATTATTTAGTTGTATGCTTGTATATGTTGTACACAATAATTTGAAACACACAGTTTTTTCTCCGAAGAAGCTACCCGACTGCACGTTTATTTTAAAACAGCTTACTACTTTAATTGAATAACAAAATTTTACTTTAATTTTTACAAATTCATAAAGCCGATATACTTCACCTAATAACAATTAATTTTCTCTGTCTGCATTCTGAGATTCTGAGTTGTCCTCGATAGTTTTTCAACAGCTTTGACAACATGCGTCTAAGTATTCACGCATGGCTCTAACAGTCTCTGCAAGACAAACCTATTCGGTGTCTGAGAAAGATGTCAAAGTTTTTAGCTTTAAACCAATAGTCTTCTAGATAACTGTGTGTTCTTGGGCTTCCTTCAATTAAAATATAAACTAATGTGAAAAAATATTGAAAATCAGAATGAAGGCATATATACGTCTGTGTGTATAACAGTGCACACACAAAAGGAGCTCTTAATTTCTTCACATTGAAGCAGCATGTCCGAAAACTCACCAGCCGATGTAGATATTTAATACCTACTTTTTCCAAGACATGTTATAAATATTCTATAATTAAAAAAATTGCATCGATTTATTATTTAGTGAATGTGTATTTTAAGGAACTCTAACACGACATAAATTTTTACAAGTTATTTTAAGATAATTATATTTGAGCTAAAACTTTAAAATAATGTTTATTATAATGAAATATGTATAGTTCCTCTTGTTATGAAATGGTAACGTGGTGAGTGATGACAACTTGGGCAATCGTTTTGGGCGTACAGATTAGGCCTTCTTCGCGAGACAGCATAACGCTGTAGGTGTGCGCCTATACATCCTGCATCCCTCCATTCTTACGCAAGCAACTCTAAATTTACCTATAATTTATTTATAATTTTTCGTAAAGCTATTCTGAGGACAAAGTGTAAATGGAGCAGCCCAAATGTAAGCCCCAATTTAGATAGTAAATAAAGTAGAATGTTCGGCTTCAGAGACAGTTCTCTTCCATATTAGTTTTCATCGTATGCCCTACTGCCAGCCAAACAGTAAAGAAAATTACGGAATTCCATTGAATGCAGTTTAGTGCCACTTTGATAAAAATTCTTGTTACTCTTTACTGCTCAGCCAATTAGTATATTTTCCCTGGATGTTAATATTAACTTACAAGTGTAAAATTAATACAATGTACAGTGCATAGGCCTATTAACCACACTCAAAAGTTAAGAGGTTTTTTAAATAAAAAAAAACGCTAATGCACCAATTGAAATCTACGTGTTTCTAAAAGTCACTGTTGAAAAAACTGAAAAACAACAATACTAGATAGTGACATTTGCTAACTTTGTGTAAACATTTACCCAGAATGATGCATTTGTTAAACGTGACTTCTTGCGTCGCAGTTAGATGTACACGATTTCGTCGTCATAGATTATTCTTCAGGAATACAATACGCGAGAAACATTTTTGTTCAGAAAGCTGACAAAATCTGTAAGCTAAGATTGCTGATTTTTATTATTTCAATTTGGCTTCGAGAAACTACAATTTTAAACTGATGCTTTTAGCGTTGAAACCATGCCCTCTCTTAACGTCTGAGGAGCATTATACTTGACAAGGTCATTAAAAGTGTTCACTTTACTGTGAATAACCTGTAAGTGCCCATCAGAAAACAAACATTCTGTCAGATAGTGATTCAGGTAAGCAATAAACACACAAGTAAAGCAGATACGCTAGCCAGAGCACCAATACAGCACGCAGACAACTTGAAGCATATGTGAAGGGCGTGTGTACTCACAACTTGGCCTGCTTGAGACATGATCGTCAGGACGACGAGGACAGTAGAGCAATCACTGTCACATTGCCGCTGGGCAGCAGTGTGGTGTTGTCCAGCTCCAGGTCTGGCAACTTCTGACACTGAGGGATGTAACAGCACACTAGCGGCAGCACCGCCAGCCATATCGCAGAAGCTGCCGTCCTCATGTTCATACCTACAAATATACATTTTATAGCCTCGCATCTTATATCTAGCACAACACAAGCAACGTTTAAGGGAAACGAAACTAAAACAGCTGAAAAAAGTTCACTCATAAAGCGCTTTCCTTGGTGCAACACAAATTTTGTTACGGCAAAGAAAATTTTATGGAATAATGCAAACAACTGAAACAAAGTAGCTAAGAAAATTTTTCTTTTAGAGTGTACAGTAGTGGTAAGAAATAATCGTGTTGTCATTATCATAGTTCAGTACTGTAGTAAGTAAACTTTATCATGAAGTTCGTTGAAGTTTTGGTAAACAAGTCTTATGTTGAAGAAAGTATTTTTTATTTGCTTCAAAAAATATTTCAGAGTAAACTATCCGAAGAAATTACGTTGTAAAAATGGCATATGTAGTATATTTGTAGTATTTATTTATTATTATCTTTTTTCTTTTTGGTCGAGTCAATAAATATTCAGCCTACTACCCCAAATAATTCTTTCCTTTGTTGTGACGAAAACAAATTTGCTGTGTATTAATTTCCAAAATCTTATGAAATGAAGCCAATGAATAGATAAACAGTCCAAAAGGAAGTTTATAGGAGAATCGAAAGTAAAGGGGCATCGCAGTCAAATCATGTTATTTAGAATGACCGCACGATGAAGTTGGAATGCGACGGGACCAGCAGAGATAAGATGTACAGGTACTTGCAGTGACATCATCGTAGCATTCACCTGGGGACGATTGCGGAAACCGTGGATAACCTATTAGAATTGTATGAACGGAACTCTAACGACACCTCGTTAGATAAAAAGATAAGGCTTATGGCTGGTCGTGTGACTCTTTGTCACCAGAGATATTCTAGCAATATATTACCAATGCAAATATTACATCTGAAAATCTTATTAGATTCCTTTATTTATAGAAACCACTGCCACTATTTTCCTTTAATTGTGAAAAATGCTCTTTATGATTACTACTTTGTTGCTGTCGTTTGCAAGTTGTAACAAGTAAATATGGAAATATTCTGTCGGCTGGGGCAGCGATTGGCGCAATGGCTAGAGCACTCGCCACCCACCAAGGGTTCGATTCCCGGCGGGTTCGGTCCTCGGATATTCGCACGGGGGAATCGTGCCGGACGATGCCTCTGGTCGGTGGGTTTTCTCGGGGATCTCCCGCCTCTCCGCTCCCTCATTCCGGCGCTGCTCCATACATCATACCATCCTTCACCCGCGCTAAAGACCTAGATGTTGAGTGCTGACAAAAATTTCTTCACATTACTATCGTTTACTAACTTCACTGCTTCATAAACAATAAATAAATTGATTTATAAAAAAATACAAATAAAAATTCAGCACTCGTGCTAGTAAGTGAACTCATCTAAAATTCTTTGAAATTAACGTTGTGTGTGGAATGAAATTCTTAGTCCAGAAAGACAGTGAAACGTTAAATTAGTAGCATTACCAAAGGCTAACAAGCATTTCTTGGCGACAAATTATATTCTGTATACGTAGTATCCTCGACGAACGCAAATTGCAAATTATATTCCACAAAAGGCTTATTTGAATGTGAAATTAAATATGTAGTGTTGGAAGTTTAATATATGTATATTATACATACAATCGTCCAAGATTCCCTCATGTTGTCAATTTTATATGTAGTTGCACTATCCGCATGAAAACCGTGTCGGATTTTGCACAGAGAAAAATATTTGGTACAATCAACTATATATGTGTTCGTATATGGTGAAGCAAGTATGTATTTGATACAACTATATTTTAGCTGCCAGAAAAATATACAAAATGTGCCAAATATTGGCTTTGTTATTCTAACAAAATGTATGCTTAACTGGACTAAACCTAACTGTCAAGAGAGCTGCAAAGCAACCAAATATTTGGGCGATTCAACTGTTTAACCCTTTATTGGCCATACGAAACTTATATACAGTTAACTGTACCAAACCTTTTCCTCTGGGTGTTCTAGGCGTTACTTGTACCAAGACATAAAGAAAGAAAACATTTTAGCAAGCGAAGGAATGTGAAAAATGTATTAATAACCTAGTATGGATAAATAATGCTATTTATATAACCTCTATATATAAAGTGGAGTGCCCCAGTCACACACTCATCTATTAACACATATCCCAAACCGCTGGACCTTGAGACATGACATTTTGAGAGTGACTTTCCCTTACGTTGTAGGCATCCACTACAGATTTTCAAAATTCGAAAATTAAGGTGGTGAAAAGTGATGGAATGTGTTTTCAATGAATCCTCGATAGCACTTAAACACGTTGAGATACCGAGGTAATTTTTGCTTCAGTATGAAACCTACTGAAATGCATATTACCTCAATTTTTTATTTCCCAAAATTCTTAAATGAAGGGGGTGAAAAACCGTAAAATGTGTTTTCAATCAATCCTCGAAAATCCTTAAACCCGTTGAGATATTGAGATAATTTTTGCTTCAGAATGAAGACTACGCATATCCCTAAAAATCAGTTCCAGAATTTTTTGAAATCCAACCTCTAAGTCCATTAAAAAAATAAAACGTTCTTTCAATTAATCCTCTGTATCTCTCAAACCTGTTGAAAAGTTGAGATGAATTTAGAATAGAAATGAAGCTTACGTAAATACCTAAATAGCTGTTCGTAATTTTTTTGTTTATTTTTTTAAATTTGACAGTTTAGGGGACGGAAATATATCATATTTTCCAGAAATACCGAAACGCAGGTACGATAACGGAGAAAAACATTTCAGAGTTGTTACTTTCTGCCGTCCTTTTGATACGAATACCCCTTTGGGCAAAGGCCTACATACACACATTTAATTTCTTTAGAATTTTGACGACCTATCTTGGTACAGTTATTTGAGACACTAGGAGGAGGTTATGGTTCTAATCCCGTGTAAGTCATGGCGACGGAAAGAGCTAGTTTTCTTTTTGAAGTACGAAAATTTAAGTGTGGCTTCCCCTTGCAGCGTATAGGCACCCACTAAACAGCGAAAAGGGGTAAAATGTATTTTCCTGATGTACTCGATATCTCAAACCAGGTGAGATATTGTTTTGCTATCGGGGTTCAAAGTCTTATTTTTTTCGTCATGTCCTTAAAATATCATTAACGCTATAAGCTACTGTCATAATTTTGTTCTTCAAAAAAATTCCTCGCGTGAAATGCTACGGCCGGATAGCTTGTTATTATGTGTCCACTACCTATTTTGAATGTGTTAACGAAAAAAAAATATACCTGGAGATCGTTGTAACTGCAAAAATAGGTAGATTTCATTGCTAACATTAATAATCATGGTAACATTATTTGCTTGTTTCTTAATTTTAAATTATATGTTAATCGTTACAGGAATACATCACTTTTTCTCATTGCTTTTCTTTACAACCATCTACATAAAAGTAAGACAGCTTGTAAATATCAGTACTGTATAGTTCGACCATTTACTTTGTTAGAAGCTTCAAAGCCATTTAGCAATTCGACATAATGTTCTGAATTATTAGGATACTGAAGTAGGAATATATAAAATAAATGTGTCACGAATGACTTTACTGTACTTACTTTTTAAACAGTAGTCAAGCAGTTCGCGTTTCACTATGCTCTAACCTTCGATCAATTTCCTCCATTTTAGAAATCGTTTACTAAGAACGACCTTTATGCAATTCAAAATAATAGATCTGTATTGAATTTCATCTCATAGTTTATGTTTTAGGCAAGTGCCTGGGAAACAGTCTGGTCTACGAATACTTCATCTTTACCTCTACAGAAAAACATACACACTGTCTATTATTCACCCCTATTCGTTTCTATTGGTGCCTTATGTATCATTCTTCCCATTGGCGGGCACGTTAAATTTTGCAAAGCTTTTTTATTTGTCAACATATTTCCGTGGCGTGCATCTTTTATCCCCATCCATCATTGCCCCGAACATAGCGGAAAAAAAAAACATTTGTAGACGTGACGAGTTTTAACACCAGACGTAGAGCCGAATCACAAACTAAACAAGTATTTTGGACATATGTCATTGCAGCGATTAGTGTGTCAAAGAAAACCAGAGAATACGCAGAAACAAACAGACAAGTAAACATGATTACCTGTGTTTGTCAGTTGCAAACAAAGACATTTTGTTTGTTTACTTGTCTGTTTGTTTGTGTGCATTCTCTGGTTTTTTCGTGACACGCCATTCGCTGCATTGACGTATGTCCAAAATACTTCTTTAGTTTGTAACGTGCCCCCATTGCAAGAATCATTCAATAATAACGTAGAGCCAAATGTACATCGCGTATCTTCATTTAATAACACGAAATTTAACTGAACATGTAGGTTTAATAACACGAGCTCAATCACCAACAATCGTACCAAAATTATATGCAACGATAAAGAAGATAATATACTTGTAATATATTTGAAAAAGAGGCTGGGCGATTCACCAAAATATTTTGGACGTATGTCACTGCAGTATTTGCGAATGTGCAAAATATTTAATTAAGTTAAATTAGTTATTTTGGTGTTTGTGTCACGTCATAAAATTTGTTAACAGTGATTATTTACAAAAATCTTTGGAACTTTAAAGCCGTAAAAATAAATATGGAGAGGGGAACACCGAACAAAATTATAGTAAAATAGCCTACATGTACACTTTCATGAAATCATTTTACAATAAAAATTACATGGTTATTCGATGACTTTTTGAAAATAAATCAAAAGAAAACTGTTTCATATCTCGCTAAAAAAAAAAAGTAATGAACTGTTATATTATGCATTTAACTTATACGAAACGTGAACGGCAATGAATAAAAGTGTACGAAACGACTATGTTATTAGCAGTACAAGTTTGCTACAAGTGTGTTATCATAACTCTACATTTAATAAGTTACCTTGAAAAAACCGTTACTTGAGTAACAAGAATTACAGCGCTGTAAACAGATTGTATATAACGGTAAGGTTGCCTCACTCAGCAAATTGATACTTAACCCGTTTCTAAAAACACAGTATCCATCTAGTACAGGTATAAAAACCTTACAATTATTGTGAAGTTTGAAAGAAAAGACTTGTGGTGGTTATATAATCATACAATAAATATTCTAAGTATGAATAACTACGAAGTTTAAATTCAAATAAATAAGAATACGATCTTGTGAATTTTTACATTAGACCAAGAAATTTTGAATTAGTTAGTAACTAGCAACAAAAGCCCGGACTGCTAGGTACAGCGTATATTTGAATGAAAAAAACAAGACAATGAACGTTTTATCGTTTATTGTCAATGTGTTAGTCACTATAAGTGAACATTAATATTTTTTAATTTTGCATCTTGGCTTTACTATCTCAGAAATGAAATCGTTAGTGGCTCGTAGGCACATCGCAGTGCGTTAAACTGAATAGATCAATGTGTTTGGTGCTCTAAGTAACAATAATTAGTAGAATTATCCAAGATTTTTTCCGCCGAAACTTTGACAGTCAAGAAGACTGTTTGGTTTCGAATAACATTTACTTTTATCTGCTGTTTATGAAAGGCCATGCATTATTTTTTTTTCCTTTTTATTCACGATGTACAAGTTAGATATTATGTAATACATGTACTGTACATCTCACAAGGAGATATCCAAATAACTAGTTCAAGTTATGTAGTATAATCACACCAGTAAACTTTTTTCCCGGCACTGTAATGTTGTTTAGTGCCAACATATAGCTTGAAAAACAAATTTAAGTATCATAAAACAGGGAGAAGCCTGTTAGTTGAACTGCAGCAGCAAGTCACGTGGGTATAGTGCAGTAACTGCGTAGAAAACACTTAGTAAATTCAGGATAAAACCTGTGAACAATGAGATATTTAAAGTAATTGTGGAAATTAAGAAATTATGAATGTGATTCATTTTTAAATATTTTATACTTAAAAATAGGAATGTTATTTGATAACACGTACAGTGCAGCTTATTGTGAATAGAAGCATTTTAGAGTTAAATAAAATTAAATTTAAATTTTCGTTACTACTTCAAGCCAAAAATTACTTGAACTAACTTTAATTACGTCGAATAATAAAAGTTTAATTCCCGTATAGATATGTAACTATAAAATAGTTACTGAGCCAAAATATGTTCTCACAAATGTAGCAAAATCTGTAATCAATGATTACCCTGTACCGCATTTCCTTACCGACTTGCAAAACTTGTAGATTTTTTAAAAAATGTTTTTAGCGGTTGTATATGTTTCTCAGCTGCAATTTTTGGTTTGTCACCCGAGTGTTTCGTTTAAATAAATATTACGACATGTAGCGTTGACATTATTATGACATTAATGTGTATTATTTGTGTATGTACTTTCGTATATACAAGATGTTTCTGAACTACAGATACAAACTCTGTGAGATGATTTCCTGTCCAAAATTGGATAGAAACCATTATACAAACAATGCCGTACTGTAACTCATAAGGGATATTTTCTTCCTATGAAAAACAGGTGCACCGTCACAAATATATATATTATTACCTTGAAAACAGTTCGCATTAAAGTGTTCCGTGAAGGTGGCGTGCATTGTGTTTTTATGAATGAGTATTACTTCTCTGAAAACAATGAAAATGCCCTAGGGCTATACACAAATTGGTAGGATAAAATCATTTCGACCCATTTTTTTTTCAATGTAGGGAATTTTAGTACTACACAATTGTGCAAACAAACTCTTAAGGTCAACAACATTCACAGAATTTTTCTTAAATCTTCGGTTAGTTTAATTATTTTCAGTGAAAACCATTTAAAATACCGAGTTTTAAGGGCGGATATATCCGTAATGAGTTACTGTACTACATTGTTCGTATAATGTTTTCTATCCCATTTCGGAGAGCGAATCATCCACAGTGTTTGCACCTGTAGTTCAGGAACATTCTGTATATTCGAAATTCGTATTTAACTTGGGGCGGAATTGTTCGCGAACCACACATGTGACCACAGACCTAACCACCAAACTGAAGTTCCAGAGGACGAGCAGGAAAGAAACAGAAACCAAATACTTTTGCGGTCCACTGTCGAGGTTGATACGCACTGCAGTGACGACCTTGAGCTGACCTTGGAGAGCGGCCGTGGCCCTGAGATGGAACAAAGCTGGTCTCCCAGTGTAACAAAGACTGCATGCCTCTGAATTCAGACGATTAAACTGGAGTAATCATTGGAAACATCTTACAAATTACTCTCAATGCACAAGATTGTAATCTAACCGGAGGAACCTTAGCTTTAAGTATTAGCAGAAGCGATTGTTCAATAGCCTGGCAAATATAAAAGTAACTGAAGTTACAACCCACTGAAAGGAACACTTCGAAATTAAGTCGTACTGGATATAATGAATGGACATGTCTGATTACTAGTCGTATTACGCCAATTTTGTAATCGTCTACTCAGAAACTAATAGGGGCCTACTATCATCTTCGCAAAGGCGTTATATACATTTGCCCTACGCAGGATCAAAACCCAGAAACCCTCCACACCGTGGAGGTTGGTTTACGCTCACAATCAAATATGCGACGAATCAAGTGTCCTGAGAAAACCGAAGGGACGACAGACAAGCGCGCTATCCACGCGACCACACAAGCCCCGAAAATACAGCAACTGAAGCTTGTAAACTTAAGGGATTCTTTGATTCGCTTTATTTAATGCTCATATAAATATTTGTAACTACGTTCATACAAAAAACTATAAAACTATAGACAAATTAGATACCTAATAAAGTGAAGCACTTAGAGCCGATATTATAAACCTCTTTCGATTGACAACCAACTGCTATCCCCTTAGAGAAAGCATTGGTGAGTAGTTGGATGTCATTCGACATAGGTCTATAGATACGGCCCTTAGTGATTTATTATTTTATGTAATATATTCTCGAGGGCATTCGTGTCATGAGTCTAAACGCACGCCTGCTCATACAGTAGAATTAAAAAATCACTGACTCCCAGGATACTAAATTTAATATCTATAAATAAGACCAGTAGAGTTGCTCACATTCACTTTCGACCAAGCCAGCTTAAAAAAAAACGCATCAAAATCTGTCTATTCATTTAGGAGCTACAATGCCACAGACAGACACACAGATACACAGACAGACACGTCAAACTTTATAACACCCTTCTCTTTGCGTCGGGGGTTAATAAAAGAGTTCACTGACTGACATATCAAGCAGCAGCCCAAACCGCTGAACCTAGAAACGTGAAATTTTTCAGTGGTTCCCTTCAGGTCGTAGGCAAGCGCTAAGAAAGGATTGTTTGAAATTCAACCACTAAGGGGATGAAAAGGGGTGAAATATGATTTCTTAGGTTCGTCTAAATACCTCAGACCCGACGGCCTATTGTCGTGACTGTTACTTCAATGGATCCATCGCAAAAATGCATATTAGTCAAATTAAGGATTTTTTTTAAATTCAGCCTTTAAGGGAATGAATAGGCCTTAATTGTGTTTTTGATTAACTATTGATATCTGTCGAACCTTTTAAAATACAGAGTTGCTTTTCTCTTAAAATTGATGCTTCTGTAAATACCCAAAAAGTTGTTTAAGGATTATCCGTATTTCGACTCCCAACGAGGAAAAAAGGGGAAGTGTATTTTTTTATGAATCGTCTGTACAGCTCGAACCCGATTGGATATCGATGTGATTTGTTATTTAATTTATAAATGCATACAAATGTCCAAGCTAGAACTTCAAGACGTTCTGAAATTCTGTGATAAGGAGGTGAATAGACGTGAAATGTATTTTCGGTTATTCTTCCATATCTTTCGTACCAGTCGAGGTATCGAAGTTTTGCTTGCTTCAGAATGATGTTTACGTAAATACTCAGAATAGCATTTCAGGATATTTTCCGAAATCAAATCCAAAGGGGTAAAAAAGAGTGAAATGTGTGATGGTAATATTTTGCAAAATTCGATCACTAAAAGAGGTGTGAAGGCGTACAGTTAATTTATGTTACCCCATAATATCTATCTAACCAGTTGAGATATCGAAATGTTATTTGCTTCAGAATGATGCTTACGTAAATACAAAAAGTAATTATATTAGTTTTTTATACTGAGAAAATATAGCCTATCTCAACTGCCAGGAAGGGAAACGTCTTTGTAAACCTTTCAAATCAGACGATCCGAAAAATCATGTACGGTCATAGAGAAATAATTTATACGGGATATAACACACTGCAATTATATAGTTACGTATTGCTGTAAAACTTCAATGCATCCAGCGATGAATATCTCTATGTATAAAAAAATAACACTGACTGACTGAATGTTTGACTGAATAACTGACTGATATATAAAACTACTTGATCTAGGAAATAAATGTAAAAATTTTTCTGCTGGTTCCCTTTAGGTCGTAGCACTAAAAATGGATTTTTCGAACTTCATCCCCTCAGGGAAGGGGGGGGGGGGGCAGAAAAGGGTGAAATGTGTTTCATAAGATTAGTCTACATAGCTCGAACCCGACGGCCCATCATCGTGAATTTTACTTAAAATAATTAATCATAAAAAAGCTTTTTAGCTAATTTTTTTAAACTCAGCCGTTAAGGGAGTGAAAAGACCTGCAATATGTTTTCGATTAATTATCTATGTATATCGATACAGGGTTGCTTTTTACTTCAAAAAGATCAAAAAAGTAATTTTTCAATTTTTCGAAATTCAACTCCCAAAGAGTCAAAGAGGAGAAATGTGTTTTTATTAATCGTCTGTACAGCTCGAACCCAATGGGTTATCGTGATTTTTACTCCAAACATATACGTATAAAATATATAATACGGGACTTCAGGACGTTTCGAAAGGAGTGAAAAGACGTGAAATGTGTTTTATTATTCTTCCATATCTATCGAAGCAGTCGAGATATCGAAGTGCTGTTTGTTTCACAATGACGTTTACGTAAAGATCAGATATATATTTCAGGATATTATCCAAATTCTACTCCAAAGATGTAAAAAAAAAGTAAAATGTGTTCTCTAATCGTGATCGATATGTATAGATCTCACTGAATTTTTATTTATTGGTGCGATGTTTGCTTAAGATTAATGCATACTTAACTACTTGAAAAGCAGTTTATTGATTTTTAAAAATTTTACACCTAAGGGGGTGAAAAGGGATGAAACGGGATGAAATGAGTTTTCAATTAATCATCTATATATTTTTTAATCAACGGGCTAGCGTCACAGTTGCCAATAAAATTTGACGCCCAAACAATAGCCATAATTGTATATCTATTTTTTCTTTCGAAATTCGAACCCTGAGGGAGTGAAAAGACATGGAATGTGTTTTACATAAATCCATGAGTCCTATCGAGCCCGTCGAGATGTAGAGTTGCATTTTGTTTGGTGATGATAAATACGTAAATCCTGTAAACAGATTGCAGAACTTCTCTCAGAGCTGTGAAGGAATGAAAAATGTTGAAATGAAATGTCGATTACACTTTGACTCAATGGGTTGTCGTGATTTTCACCTCAATTGAGTATTTATACAAATTTTTAACACATGATGGCAAGATTTCGTTAAGTTAGATCCCTAAAAAGGTGAAAAAGCGCAAAATTGGTTTTATTCACCCAATGATATCTACCCAAGCAGTTGAGATATGTTTTGCTTCAGAATGAAGCTTACGTAAAAACGACAAATAATTAGCTCAGTTTTTATACTGAGTAAATAACTCGCAAATACCCCGGTGGGGGGGGGGGGTATAGTTTTTGAAAACCTCTCAAAGCAGACGATCCAAAACAGGAAGTACAGCATTAGAGAAGAAATTTATAGGGAATTAACATTTTGCAATATTATACTGAGCATATGGTTGTACAACCTCTATGTGCCCAGAGACTGAATATTTTACTTATTTTTAACTAACTTTAGACGGTACGTATTTAGGGCACTGTCATCAATAATCGCGTTAGATGTAAACGAGTCATGATACCACGTATACTACTATTATCATCCGAATACTGTCTCCCATTCAAGGTTTATTTTGCTACGACTATAAATAAGGCCTGGGACAGTTGTTAAGAATGGCAGGGATAGACTAAGGATAGTCTTTGGCATGGCAGATATAGCTATGTAGCCATCTGCAGAGTAAGATCAACCTGCAACTTGGTTATCCTAACACTTGATGGTCGAGCTACTAATCTGGCGTACAAAGAGGTCCTCCAATTAAAGTAAATGTCTTATGTTACGAGTAATACACGTGGGCAATGCCGCGGGCGTACTGCTAGCATTTATCATAAAAATTAATGTTTGTTCGTTTTCTATGCGGTTATATATAGGTCATCCGATTGTGATGAAATTTTGGTAAGTGATAATTTTGGTCAGCACTTAAAAACGAGGTCTTCAGCGCAGATAAAAGGGATGACATGAGGTGAGCATGGAGCAGCACCGGAATGAGGGTGCGGGGGAAACGGGAGAAACCCGAGAAAACCCGCCGACCAACGGCATCTTCTGGCACGATTCCCACATGCGAAAATTCTAGGACCGATCCCGCCGGGAACAGTAACTCAGATCGCCTTAAGAGGCGAATGGTCTGACCTTTTCAGTCACCGCAGTCGAATAAAATTTTGGTGAGTTGTGCGTGCACCCACGAAGATTTCTGCAAAAAATAGGGGGGAGGTACAACAAAACGAGGTAGAGGGAACACGATACCCAAAAATATAAAATGTGCTGAAAAAATTAATTTTGGTAAGTTGAGCGTGTGTTCTGCCATAAACCCTAAATTTTTTTTTCGAAGAAGGGGGGTCAAAACAGTGTATAGGAGCAGAACAGAGCACAAAAAAAATGTAGTGAAATAATTTTCCTTTTCAAAAAGTTCTGAAACGGATGTTAAAGACCCTTAATATTATTTTGCACAATTTGTCATTTTACAAATTTTTTTTTGTTTCAGAAATACTATCGCATTAAATCAAAAACCCTGCGAACGTAGTCGCAGGTACCAACTAGTCTGTTTATACATGCTAAGAGGTGTAAAGTTCCAGCTCTATGAATTTTGTGTACAAACTTACGTTGAACGTAATTTTGCATAAATACATGTATCAGTATTTTTGAGTGACATCCGTTTTTGTAAGGCTCCTTTACCCTAAGCATCTCTTAAATTTCAAGCAGTTGGAAATTTAAAATTTTTAATATTTGGACATTTGTTCACGTAACCACTTTTCAGAACTTTTAAATACTCCTTGTTTCCTTTATATTTTGACTATGATAAATATTCATTTCAGTCAACAAAAGTATTTAAAACATTTTTTCTAGTTACAGCAGTATCTAATTCTTTACAGACCGTATTATGATTACATTCTTTTTAAAGATAAGTTACTGGGACTGTTACGTTTGAGAAAACAATCATTTGACCTTCCTTTCAAGAATAAAAAAAAACTTACTGTGTATCTAGGACTCTATAAATTAATCGATTTTAAACTAAACAAATGCCATAAAAATATGTTGCTTAAAACATCGCGCATTTATAGCCTTGACTTAATTAATTACAGTTATATGTTTGGCAACGAATAAAATAGCGTTGAAGTAGCGACGTGCTCGTTAGTCCACTGTTATTTTGCGAGGTTAAGGCCTGAGAATGTGCTGTCAGTAAGGTCAATTCTTGCCCACTCACTACTTGACTCATCGCCACTATACGCGCAATATGCTCATCTATCTGGCGTTCAATATTTCCGTCGGCTATTCGCCTGAACAATGTGTTTATTTTTAATGGCCGATAATAAGGATAAAAGTGTGATGAGCGTCTAAAGAAAACTTATGTTTCTACATAAAAAAATAAGTAACAGTTACAACTATTAAAACATCCACTGTAACCATTCCTACTCTCTCAAAATACGTACACGAAAAGAAAAATTGTAAAATGGTTATTTTAAAATGGATATTTGTCATCAGGCTGTGACGAATGTTAAAATCAACTCATAAATAAACATGCATCAAGATGTAGGCACGTAGAGTGGTATTTTTTAAACAAACTCGTATCTTTCCGTCTTTTTTTTTTTTTTTTTTTTTCGTTCTGAAAGCGCGCAGAGACTTAAAGTGGGTTCACCATTGATAACGTAACATCAAGCATAGA
Organism: Medauroidea extradentata; assembly: GCA_003012365.1. Lineage (NCBI taxonomy): Eukaryota > Metazoa > Arthropoda > Insecta > Phasmatodea > Phasmatidae > Medauroidea > Medauroidea extradentata. The sequence continues at coordinate 21,498 of PNEQ01113558.1, forward strand.
ACATAGGTCGTTCGCACTAGAACATGTATTCTTACCTATCGATTCACAGCACCAAAACAGAGGTGGTGTGCATAGAGATGCTGACATAAGAAATTGTAATATTTTATTTCTTGTGCGTACGCGTAGGACTGCAACCAATCACAGAAAAGAATTTTGGGAATCTCCGCCATGTTGGTTTAACCTTCAAAAATACACGAGAAGAAAAAAAAAAGCTAAAATAAGAAATTGTGATGTTGAAAACTATTTTTCTATATTGTAAATTATGTTTTACGCTGTGGAGTTTATAGGAACTTTGTTTCAGTATTTCATTTTATCTCCGAATGCGATCCCACTTCAAATATGCTTCAATGGCTGTGGGTTGACTTTTATACAGCAAGGACTTTTTCAGATTCGTCGAAAAAATGCAACTGGCTAAACGTAACAGTAAGAATCCAGTTGTGAACTAATTTTGCATACGGCGTCTGGTCGGGCACTGTTTATACTGTTATGTTATCCATTCTGTGCTTATGTTTATAAATTGTGAACCAACCTTTATGCCGGGATTATGATGACTTCACTTTAACTTATCACTTACCACTTTATCACGTTCATGTGGACGTAAGACGTGGCCGAGTGAGGTGACATAATATGATCCTTCACGTAAGCCGTAAGCACACAATGATCACCGTCAGTAAATAATTAGTCAAACAAATACAGGCAAAGATAACATGACAACAGAAAACATTAAATCTTCCGAAAAATGACTGTCCGAGAAAATCAAGAGTTTTTCTTTCACGTATCACTTAAACTTAAAAGAATGACAATGGCAAGCTTTTCGTTACGTGAAAGTGAACGTAAGTATAAAGTGACGCGGTAGTGATAGCTCCCGTTCAAGTGTGTTTGTCATGGAGTTCCCTGCTTACGTGAAAGTGAAAATGTTTAACGTGATATAAGCTATCGCAATCCCGGCCTTTGCCAGGAGGAACTTGTAAGATGGAGAAACACGGGAGCAATATGGACAACACTTGCACGTGCGCAAGTGCCATAACGCCTCTACGCGGAAATAAAGTTAACTGACGAGCGTTGTGCTGCATGTAAATTTAAACGGAGACCCTGTTACAACGCACATCGCTCGTAGCTGGGTGAATGTCGGTACATACCTGAGATCCCCCCGTTATCTCTTGTCTAAGACTGTACTTCTGTCGCGGCGTATATGTTCTATCTCGCAGGTGTCTGCTGAGTTGCCACCCGGGCTGTGTAACCGGCCCAAGCTGCGAGGCCCTTGCAGACGCTGCATTGTCCTATGTCAAGGAGGCCTATCGTGTCCGTCCTGAGCTAGCCGTTCCTCAGCACACGTAGCCGTCGTGTCTCGTGTTGCTAATCTCCGCCGTGCCAGGTTGCAAGCTGACCCGGTATCCTCTCTCTTTGTGCGGACACGAGAAAACGCCAGCTCAAGCTGCTTTGTGCGTCTGAAGCCACGGGAGTGAGGCATTCTAATGGCGACATAGGTACGCTTGTCAAATGTCACCTCGGCATTACGTGCTTTTCTGTCAAACAACACTGTGATACACATCTGCAGAAAATCTACCTACATTCCCCTATACAAATTTATTTTATGTCGTTTCAACAATCGTGGTTTAACTTTTCCTGTAAATGCTTAGTTAATTCGAAATAACTGTGTAAATTTCTCTGTCCGAGATCATTGGAGTAATATGTTTCTTATATATCGCAAATTCGAAATAAAAACCTTAACGTGAACTTAAATTAACCACTCAAGTTCGTGCAAAATGTTATAACTCTCCATACCTTTAATCCATTAAAACGCTAAATTCATATTTCCGATTTCAGACCAGAATGTGCCCAATGCTTTTTCTACGACTGATCTATCGAATACTTATCCCAAAATAATGTTTTGAAAATCTCTAGTATTATTTCAATACTAACAAAATACGTTAAATGACTTACAGTGTGCTTTTATAGGTATAAACCTTACATCAATTATTTAATTGCACCTGTTTTGTTTGTAATATGAATTTTTATGTTGTTCTGTTTGTCTGGGTCAACATTTTTCTTACTTGTTTACAGTGTTATAAATATATTTATTTGTTTTTACTTGTTTTTCAATAAATATTTCGTGCACACGTTCAGACTATTATTTTCAAGTCATTAAAAATAATCCAATTTAATCAGTTCTTAATCCATAACTGCAGGGGCATAGCCAGAATTTTTTTAGGTAGGGGGATAAGGGAGGTTTTTGTTACAATGTACTACGTACATACACACCGATACAGAACAATCATTGATTTTAATTACTTTGAATTATTGCAGTTAGTTTATTTAACAGATACCAACAGATAGTTTTGAAATTTTTATTGAAATTTGTGTCTTTTTTTCGGGGGGGGGGGGGGTATGTATCTTGATACCTCCTGGATACACTCCTACTCCTACTTAACCGGTTTTCCTGTTTGTAAAAATACCAAAAAAATATATTTTTTAAAAATTTTATCTGATTTGCATGTTTTACTGAAACTGTTTCTTGCGTTCAGCGTAGCCTATGTAGCATGCTAAAAATTTTTCAAATCTTTATGTGCAGCATGATTGGTCGAAAATTATTGCTGACTTAAACTGAATTATTTTATATTTATACTGTTACAGTTATACAGGATCATTTGGTTGCTAATATTTTCTGTGCTACCAACATTATTCATTTTCGCTCGTTTAAACAGTGAGTTAGGGCCACGCCTTTTAGTTTTACAGTTATTTTGATAATATTTTTAAACTAACGTATTTTTCATGTTGATAAATCCGTGCAGTGTTTTGTCACGAATGTATCATAATTTGTACCTGTTTATTTTGTATCAAGAAACTATTTTTATTTTTTTCTTCAGCTTTTATCATCTAAAGTGTTCCCAATTTTGTTATGAAAATAAGATTAAATCAAGCAAAATATTTTCTGCGAATCGACTTGCATTATTGTGCAAAATCCCTGTATGAAGTTGCTCATCGTTTGACTGCTCTTCGTCTCGAAACTTTTTCAAATAATTCCGTTAAATGTTTACAGTTTCTGCACCAGTGTGGAAAAAACTACTTAGCATGGCTGTAATACTTTGTTTGACGAAATGAAAATATTCTATTTAGTCTGTTTTGTTTCTGGAATGACACTCTTCACCTGTCATCGTAGTGTGAATATTTTCCATCGCTCTCAGCCCGCTGAAAATAAAGTTCAATCCGTAATAAAAAGTTCCTAACCAAAATAAAATCAAAGCTGTTTTATAAGTTCGAAAAATATAACGCAGTATTTCACGAAGAAACCAGGTTATTCTGGGTAGAGTGAAATTTTAACTCGAGTTGGTACATATGTGAACGGAATGACGTTCGCTTGCGTTCAAAAAGTGAACCGAGCTAACTGCTTTCGTGCATTCGATTATAACCTGGTCATAATACCGAGATTACCTGGCTACCTCTAGCAGGTAACTTTTTGTAATCACCTAGTGCAAGTGAGTGCCATCCTGAAAAACAAAAAAAAATCCTACACTAGAAATAGTAATTTCTCTACACTGACAGTTTGATTCTGCTTCAAATACACAACGTAAAAATTTTATTATTTACGTCTATGTTATTTAACACGACTGAAGAATTAAAACTACAAATTGGGTATGTTATTTTTCGTGGTTATTTTTAACGAATTTTACTTGCAGTTTGCACTCGTTCCGGCGCTATTCCCACCCACCAAAAAAAAAAAAAAAAAAAAAAGTAAAGTCGGTTTAACGTGGAAGTGACGTTTCTGGACGGCAGCGAAAAATTTCTTCTTTCATGTATAAATAATTCTTTTTAACCTGTGGACTTTAACCTCTTCTCACTTTCCTGTCGTATAAAAATTGTATTTCGTCCTATAGTATATGCATCGTTGCGCGTAAGTCTAAAAATGTCACTGTTTTTCTTCTAACTTACCTATCCGTTTCAAAAATTACCTACGAACAACAGAACTCACATAGAAAATGTGTTCTTATATAAAGTCTTTAGAAAATTGACATGCGACACTTCAGTTTTTGCATATCAGAAATAACTATTGCAAATAAAAGCAATACCGTTTGTTCGTAATTTTTTTAAATACAAAAATATATACACGAAATTTAAGAGCATTCATTTAACAAGTCATGCCATTTTCGTATGCTTCATATCCATTTTAATGAGTTAATTTCCATATAGGTAGCTTCGAAAAACAGTACAACTTATGTTTTGACATGCTACTAGACAAAACCTCTAGGGTTAAAGTTTTTTTTTCTGTACCGAAAATCCAGCATTTTTCAACGTAAAGTTGAACAAAATTATTTACAAAGAGGAGCAAACTTTCTAAACCATACAAGGATCCGAAAGTGAGTAAAAATAAATATTTTCAACGTAAGAGTGGATGGTACACATAATTCAGAGCCGAAAGTATCAGTTCAAAATTGTAGCGTTCCCGAGGCCGATTAAAAAAACAAAACAGCCAGCAATCCCAGAGAATAGTTTTTGCCAATTTTCTGAACAAAATTTTTTCTCAATTAACGTATATCTGAAGAACAATCTCTGACGAAATCTCGTACACTTGATTGCGACGCAAGAGATCACGCTTAGCAAATGAATCATTCAGGATAAATGTTTGCTCATATAGATGGTAGATATAATTATTAAGGACTGTTGTTTTGCAGTTTTTCTGTATTGTCTTTTAAAAAGTGCAGTTATCAATAGAAGAATTCCGCGTTGGCGAGTTACACACAACTAAGTTGTCAGAAATAATTTAAAAATTAGACGAAAATTTGTGTTTTCATTCAAAATCAGATATGTTTACCACACTGTAATGTTGCACCCTAAACAAAGATACAACAGTTCGGTTAATCGAAACTGCCGAAATGCGTTAAACATGTAGCCTACACGAGATTACTCATTTATAAATGAATGCCTAACAGTCAGTTCATTATCAGCGAGATGTTACCAACCGAAACATGCAGAAACCAACTATATTTCAGAATGTATTTATTATAATTTCAATGGCTGCAGCTAGTATATAAAAAGTAACTTACAGAAGTAGAGACTGTTGCGTGCTGCTGGCCTACGTACACTGCAACTACTGAACAACAACACATTGTGAACCTTGAACAAGGCGACAAACTGACCCTCGCTTGCAGTTGAAAGGTCACAGCGCTGTTCACACATGGAATTATCTTCGCCTCCGGTATTTCACGACCACATGTGACAGCAGTTACGCAACCAGCCCTAAGCTGTTTTATCAACGACTAAACAAACGTTGCTCAAAAGTAAATAATATATGTTATTACGGCAGGGCTAATTATTTTTGAAATAAAAAAAATACTTTTTGAAAATTCATAAAAAAACTATGTCAGAATTTTCAATTTAATGTTGAAGTGATGTAAATAATAATAACAGAGACACAAAGGATGGCATTATGAATAAATAAGATGTAAGATCCTATGATATAAAATGTATCGCGTATATATTATTGAATTTAGTAGTGAGGATAGCTGGACGGCAAAACGGAATAATTCGGACGAACCACCTTAAGAAGTGAAACACTGTTCTTGATCTATTGCTACACTCAGACATATTGTACTAACATAAATGATAGATGCAATAGATACTGCAGCAAAAATGGGCAAAAATTACATAGAAGAAACGAAAGCTTCCAATAAATCAAGGAGTACAGCAGAAGAGCTCAAGTTAAAAAAGAGAACACAAAAAATTAAGAGTTTCGTATTTTAGAGGAGTACTAAAAATAAATTACAATCGAATTACATGAATGTAGGAAATTAAGAGATTTTTGTTTCAGAAGATTACTAAAAAATAAATAACAATCTAATTAACCTGCATGTAGGTTTGACGTTGACTGAAGCTTTAAAACTGCAAATGATAAAATGTTGTTTTGGAAATATAAAGTTAGGCCAACCAAACAGACGATAAACAATTTTAAGGTGAAAAAATAATATTATTATTGTTCAACAATTAAGGGGCAAATAATGCTTCATCGTAGGTACTTGGTCGCGTGAGTTGTCTGGAGCTATTAATTTTCTTCAAGTGACTGTCTATCCGATTTTGAAATAAATATGCATCATGATTATCACCAGTGAACACACAGCAGCTTACACTAGGCGTATCACGAGTGAAATCAATCTAGACGCAAACGTATCTCCTCGTAAGTAATAAACTAATATATGAAAATGAAGGGCCACAATGTGGGGTGGAGATATCAGGTGTGAAGGTTGGGCTGGCTGTTCGACAAGTCAGACTGTCACCTCCCCCTTCCTCTGTCAGAGAATTGAATGACGTGAAGTGAGATGACAGAATGTGAAAGACGAGTGAACGGGAGTTCGCCGGGAAAACGCGCCGAATAACGGCAACGGCCAATAATGCAACCCCACGCTAAAAAACCGGGGCCGGACCCATCGGGGGATCGATCCTGGAATACTTAGGGGGGTGGGGGTGGGGGTGGGCAGAAGTCTAACACCTGAACTACCGTGGCTCCTCGTCATCACTAAAATATGTATTAAACTTCCAAAAATAGCGGAACAATTAAAGTGAGATTAAATGTTACAGCTGCGTTATTAACGTGGTCATACAATATGAACATTACGAAAATTCATCGCACAGGTGAACATGATAACGATTGTTTTCAATACTGGTCAATTATGAAACGTTACACAACTACAATCATTAACCAGTCATATTAAATGTTGCGTTATATTTGGGTCATATTTTACATTGTGTGAGAGGGAGCCACAATTTAAACAGGCTTTCTAAAAAAGAAACAGTACATTAACTACTATACTCTATCAGGCATTACTAAGCAACAGGGTCCAAATGGACGCGAATATTTTAGTTACACCTGCAGACAATGATTTCATGTTGAAGTAAATGAATATAAACTGGTAATATTTGACGAAGGCCTCAAAATTAAACGTATAGAACATTGGCGTTGTTTTAAAAAATTGCATTCTGTCGTTGTCATAAATGAGCTTTCCTAACGTAGGTAAGTACATATTTTGGGGAAATGCAATAGTTCCGCAAAAAAATACTGATAAAAAGAAAGCTTGAAGTACATAGTCAGCAAGAATAGACTAGGGAGTGCGTTGTTTCAGCACAACGCTATAAAAGGCACTTATGAAAATTAGCTAGGGTAGGGTTGATCAACCAAAATTTATAGTTTTTGACGTTTGAAATTTAACCCAAAGTAAGTTTTTTACCGGGTTCAAAATTTCAACTGATTGCCTCTTAGTTAATTACTAAAAATAATATTAAATTTAAATATAAATATAACACATGCAAATGCACTGTGGATGTAGCATTTAATGAAATATTTATCGCGCAGAAAATAATTTTTGGGGGGGGGGAGGGGGAGGGTTCCCATAAATGTAAAACTTTGAATAGCGTTGAAGGCGGTTATCAATCCTAGTAATAAACAAAACCTTGTCTCGTGATTCAGAAAACATACCCTCTTCCAGCGAGGGAATTTTCATTAAGTGCCTAAAGAAGCGAAGGAGGCAAGGTTCCTATCTTACAAGCTGGAGCAGCTTACAAACGCGCCGGTAGGACTAGTGATTCATAACAGGTCGTGAAGTCGTGGGGACTTAGTGACCACCGCGACCAATTCTTCCTTCCTGTAAGACTGTTAAGTGCAGGCTCATTTTTCGTTATAAAAAAAACGTTCGTGTCTTTTTTTTTTTGTAAAAGTAAAAAAAAAAAAATTAATGTAGAAATAAACTACAATAATTTTATTTTAAAATTTTGATTGCATTTTTGTTTATACCAAGGCTTAAAATCGAACATGATTTCAACGAAACGTTACGCAGAATCTTCCCGTTTATTAATCAATGTAATGGTAAGACGACATCGCTACGTACAACATTAAAATCACCATGTAGGGAGACAAACAGTTTGGCGCATAAAAGACTATTGTTTGCAATACGAATTGCGAACATTTTATATATATATGAATCAAGAATTTGCAAAAGGGGTTAAGTCACGAATTTTGTGAAAATGAGTTAACACTAGGAATCAGGTCATCATCCCTATCCGCATCGTTCTGTGTTAAAAGGAGTCAAATACTGTACGTTTTAGGCTGTTATTTTGCTGCATCGAAAAATTTTTCACTTGAAGAAGGGTACAAGTCCTGGACTTGTCACCTTTTACAAATGTGACAAGGCAAGGACATAATGCTACAAACGTTGGCACTGAATGATGGCACTTTATTTTGAACACGTATGTTGTTTTAAAATTGTTTTACTGATATTAACCACATCTGTTAGTTATATATTTTACTTATTACAGAATATCTGGTAAGTAGTTAAATTTAGGAAACTTCAGAAAGTGCTCGTTTGTAAGGTGGCAACAGTTCATCACTGGTATGTTAAAAATGGCTGAGGAAAGTAATGAATCAAGTGATATGTTACCAACAAAGCGTAAAGGTGTCAGAAATAGTGAAATGTATTCGAGGACAAGAATAAAACTAGCAAAAATTGCAGGCGCAGCACATACTAGCCATAGTGGGATGGAAGTACGTGCTATAAAAACAGGCACACCTTGCAGGTAAGGACAGGTTATGCATTCGTTATCAATGCAGGCAGTGTTTTGATAAATGTTAAGCCCCTGGCACAATTGGCATTGGTGTTGTTGGTTGGTGTGAAACAGTAGATGTAAAAGGTAAAGGTGGTTAAAACAAATACGTGCGAATTTATATTGTGCAGTTTCTTGGCACCTGGCAAAAAACAATCCGAAAATGGGCGTTTTCAGCACTACTCAAATTGCTGATTAACATACTAAAGGCGCATCGCAATATTCCCTTCGCTTCCGAAGTTATGCCATAGTTTACTACACTAACATATCCTAACCTAACCTACTAATTTTACACTAACCTACTATTTTTACACTAACCTAACCGTTTCTACACTAACCCAACCTAACCTAACCTAAACTAACCTAACGTACCCGAACCTAACCTACCCTACCCTAACCTAACCTGCTATTTTTACACTAACCTAACCTAACCCCCGTACCTTATCCCTCCGAAAAAATATATTTCCCGCGATCGTACAGAAATGCGCCTTGGATATGTTAACAAGGTCAATATTGCATTATGTAACTATCTGCCAAACAGTTTACACACAATACCCTAATGGTTAGTTGTTATGTTTGTATATTTTATTTTGTTTCACAGATGTACCCGAAAATGCTTCGATGGCATGGACGACGTTATACAAGCAGATATTATCAGCAAGCTATATTCTCTGGAATCGAAAAATGCTCAAGACACGTACCTCCAAAGCCTTATAGAGTGTCACCCAGTTTCTCGCCGTCGCTCATGTAAGGAAGGTAACACACCACGATCTGCAACATTTCGCTATTGTGTTATGGTCCATGCAACCCGCAAAAACGTGTGTAAAGCAGCATTTATGAGTTTGCATGGAACAACAAAGAAACGCGTTGAACGACTGTGTAAGCTACTGCAACTTGGGCTAAATCCGTCAGATAAAAGGGGTTATCATCCAAATCCACGTGCTGTAGCAGGTGAAGAACTACAGAAAATACATGACCATATTGTGTCCTTTCCTGTCAAAGAAACACATTATGGTGGAAAAGATATCACTTATCTTGATGCACGTCTTACACTGAAAATCATGCATTCTTTGTTCGTGGAGTTACACCCAGATAGCAAAATCACATAC
>PNEQ01113559.1:0-31191 GCA_003012365.1 Medauroidea extradentata
AATTCGATTTTTTAAGCAGAATAAAACCAAGCGCGTGATAAATGTATTCGTTACTGTACAATTTTTGATAGAATCGTTGTTTCTCGCTTTTTGTTGTTGCATAAACGGACTTTCGTTTAATATCGTTTTTAAACTCAATTTTCGCGTTTTTTCGCGTTTTTTCGCGCAAAAAACGTTACACCATTTTTTCACACCTCTATCCATAGTATATACAGGCGCGGCTTGTGGATTGTGACATGGGTAGGGCTGCATACGAGGTGGAACATTTATCCCCCAATAAAAGGAGGGGGGATCTGGGGTTCTTCCCCAGAAAAATTTGGATTTCAAGGTGCAAAATAGTGCTATTTTAACAGTTCTCGTGTCTAATTATTGAATATACTTTTGGTAGATTTATTAATATGTTTTTAAAGATACATTATTTTAAGAGGCCTCCCTAGTCCCTAGTAGAAGAAACAAGTGACGTTTCAAGCAGTTACCCCTATTAAATTTTCTGAAACAGTTTAAAACATTTCAAGGTATGAATTTTTTAGACCAAAATTCACAAAATACACAAAAATAATTTTAACAGATTTAACATTCATTTGGATTACTGTAATTTTTTTAGAACAAAATTCATAAAATCCACAAACATAATTTTAACAGATGTAACGTACCTTTGCATTAATGTGTTGATCACTTGGGGTAGCAAGAAGGCGGGAAAAAACAAGGGTAGCTGCGTGGTAAGTTACGCCAAGTCGAAATCACACCAGAGAGTGCAGTCCAGACATCAGAATGACATCATAGCTTAGTTGTTTTTAAGGTTCACAAATCACAATGTTTCACATTTAACAAAACTGCACCGTTAATTTAACGCACAATAGTTCATTTTTATACTACATCTCACTGTATTTGATAATGAAAATATTAAGGCAAAAACATGTTTCAACTAAATGGTCACTTAACTAATGTGTGGATACCCGTTACTTGTTGGTGAAGTTCATCTGTCATTCTTTTCTTAGAACAATTTTCGCAATAACTTGTTACACAATGCTCACATTATCGTGAACGACCTATAGGCCTTTAGGTTAAGGGCCGTAAGCAAGGAAGGAGGTTAGAGACTTCAAACAACGATTTTTATAAATATAAAGCCAGGTATTTATACATAACTGAAATATAAAGAAACAAACTCGTAGACTTTAAATATGAAAAAACCGCCTAATTATCTCAATAAATTCAGTGAAATAATAGATATAGAATGTAAAATTCTAGTGGTAACTCCCCTTATTACGAAATACTTGCGTTTAGGGAGTGTACATTTGTTTATGGCTTTCTGTCTCGTCTACTGTGGAATCATAAATAAGACAAATTTTGAAGGTAACTGAAAAAGACGTCAGTAAAAAAATTCCGTTGTATTTGATAAATGGTTATGGTGGTGGCCGGACAGAAAATCAAGTTTTGAAATTTTCGTCTATGAGTTTATTTTACTGCTCTGCCATATGGTTCGGTAAACTGCTCGGCTATAAAGGATATTCTTTAAATATGAATAACAATGTCACTTCTATATTACTTTGTATTTTTAAGTTGACATTAATTTATTATTTGGTATGAAGCACATTATAATTCGTGTGAAATAATAGGCGGCAAAAAATGTTTAGGCTATCGTAACACCTACGAGTGAAGAAGCAACAACTGAAACTTATCATTGCTTCTCGAGAAAACTGTTGCGATTTGAGGCGATTTAAAGCAGAATATTATGAATAAACTATTCATTTTGGCGTAATAGGTTGAAAAATTCCATATATGTAAAACGTGCTACTTTAGACCAGTTTTTTAAATGTGTTTCAGCTGGGGTTTGAGTGAAAATGTAGTTATAATATTAGCATTTATTTTACTAATTAACTAAGTCGCGTACACAAAATATGACAAATTAGTAGTAAGCGTCATGGTGTGAAGAAATTTTGGTACAATTTCCTGCAGTCGTGTCGCGAAACAAGCGAGTTGAGTGACAAGTTGCGTCTGTCGTTGGTGCAGTGTAGCGTGGCGCACTGCGCGGGTCTTGCGAGCCGGGCTGGTTTGCTAGCAGCCCATGAGCACGCCATTTATCAGACACCCCCGCCCCCTCTTCATACAGGATTCGCCAGACCGTGGTGCGCTCTGCGCATGCGCCAGCAAGGTCAGACGGGCTGCTCACCGCACAGCCCTGCCTAGTTCAGACCGCCCGAGGCAGGAAACGCGTACATTAGTAAATCTTTAAAACTTTCTCGCATTCCTCAGACTTCGCGATCCGCTGACGGTTTTGGCGAGGGTAGTTCAAAAGACATCACTACAAATTATATTCTATAACACCGACTGTGAAAATGAAAAATTATTTACTGTGATTCCCAAATAATCAGGGAGGACTGCAGCCCGATAGCATTAACCACCACTGAGTATATATACCCACTATTAACTGCTGTTGACACCAGGCAATATTACAGTATAAGAGATAACTCTTCATATACATTATCACAGTAGTTTCTTGTGTGACAATCTACCTGATTGACTAACAATATCTATACAGTCAATAGTTGAATTCTGGAAACAAGGATCTTCAGAAATGCAACGTATGTGCAGTGTGAAAGGTCAAACAGTGCTGTTTTGGGCTTTGTAATGTGTCACCTAGAGTACAATAATCTGGGGGCCATGATTTATTACTGGATGTATACACATGAAGAACTACTTATCATGTATAAAATGTGTATTTATTATGGGTATCATAATGTATACAAACATTATTAACCAACACTATGTTATTAGAAGATTCGATGTTAAAAGATATTATTTTTATTTTGGTTTTTATGTGATCTATGTTTCGTCACCTTGCCTTATGAGCAACACATTTGTGTGGATGGCAAATTTTTTTATTTTTTATTTTGTCATGGAGTGTAGGAATATTGTTACTGTACTATCTTGTAAACTACTTTGTTTGTTGTGTGTTAACAAATAAATTAAATTTCATTTGAGCACATTTTTATTGATGCACCTCATTATGTCCTGAATTCCTACATCCCCAAAGAAAATTTAACTGCAGTTACAGAAAAATCCAGTGAAGAAGTTTCTGAAGGGACTGAAAAATTTAACCTTGTTTACCTGGAAAACTGTTAAATTACAATGTTATTTACAGAATTGGACAAAATAATTCAAAGTCATTAAATGGAAAACTTATAAGAACATTTTAAATAAGGTTTTACTACAAAGTAAATCTTCGATTTACGTCGGGGTTAGGTTCCTTAAAACAGCAACTTAAATTGAAACAAATTAGATTGAGTCCTACCAGCCCCTCCCACAGTCTATAGGCAAATCTTACTGGAACATAAGAATGTTAACACTTGCACGCATGAATGTACCAACAAAATTGTGCAAGAATTTATTATGGACGTTATTCTGAATCAGCGGCTACTTACCTTGAAAAAAAAGTACTCGAAATTAGAGATATTAATCCGAAACGAAGAGCGGTATAACGTAAATTGAGGACTTACTGTATACAATATTGCCTGTTTCTACTAATTTATTGGTAAATAAAAGAAACTAGTAATTTTCTAAGCTCAGTTCACACATGTGTTTAGGGAGAAGTCCTTTAAAATTGACTGTTGTGCATATTTACTGTACTGGGGTGCATCTTTCACACTTCAACAGGGTCTTGTGTTCAATTTGCAAATGGAGCAAGGCAACATACAAATGTAATACAAAGGACTAATAATTTACATATAATATTAATACACTCAGCTTGTGCATTCATTTTCTTTTATTATCTCTGTTATATTTATTGCATGTTTATCAAGTAATAAAAAAGTTCATGTGATTTAGGAGTCCTAAAATATAAATATTGCATGGGATATTTGTGCATAGGTTGATTTGAGGGAAATTTGTGACAAGGTGTAAGTAATTCAATTTAATGATGAAATGTTCGACCATATTTTACTTTCTGTCCCAATACAAAAAAAAATTGTTATAATGGAGAAATAAAAGGGTTACAGTTTTACAATGTCTACTCTCTTTCATAACACACACACACGCACACACACGCGCACACACACACACACACACTATTACAATGATAGAAATGTTGGGAACCGAGGCTGTCCTTAACCGTATTTGTAAACAAACAGTGGTAACACTTTGCACCTAGCAACAGGAAATTTGTAAACAAATACCGGTTGCTATGTGACGTCACGGGTGTGGTTAGTTACAGCAACCACCAGGCGCGCTGTTGTTCACATTCAACAGTCCATACCTGACAGTCGGCGATCTATATCCTTCATTTGTCTATGATACCACCCTCGACAGCGACCAAGAACTCGCTGACCTACAACTCCCTACCCCGCATTAAAAAATAAAATAAACCTCATTAGAAACAGGAAGTCTTGTCCAACTAGCTTTGGGCTAAGGTATTAACTTTACCCGAAATTTTCCTGAAAACGACACCACAAGTCCAGGCACATACGTATATATTCGTATTCTTTGAATAAGGATTTGGGGTTCAACAAACTGTGCCATGAAGGAAAGAAATTACGATTTTATTTCAAAAGGACGTGAGCGAAAATAGTAGGCCAAACAAGATAGTACCGTTGTTTAGCGTAGACACTTACTCTACAAATGTTCACAACGCACCGTACCAATTTACGTAATTTTCTATTGGTTTTTAAAATAATTTGACTGAAACCATCTTGTCAACAAAAATGAAATTTTTGTGTGATATATATATATATATATATATATATATATATATATATATATATATATATATATATATATATATATGACAAAGAAATTAACCTTTGGGTACGACAAATCGACACTATGTTTGTTACTCATACTGCTTAGTTTAAGTAGGTGACGAAATTTTACAAACTGGGTGAAAGGGTAGAAATAACTGGAATTTACCGTTTCTGTTCGGAGGTATGTAGCAATAACTGTTTCTTCGGATGCTGCTGTCTACTAGGTTTCAATATCCTGGTCATCTATCCATGCAGAGCACAGTTCGCTCAGTAAACTATTTCCTTATAGTTGCTACGAGTTTTGCAAGGCGTTTCAGAACAGTAATAACACGTGTAAAATAAACTTACCAATAAATGTGAGGCCTACTAGACATACGATATTATACTATCATTACTCACACCAGTAAGCGTTTACGAAAATTGTATCACCCTGGTAAAAAAAAGTATCCGTGTGTGTAATTTTTGTATGTTCTGAGAATAACACTTCATGAAAATAATATGTAAGTTTATCACGGGAATTGCATTTTAGCTGGAAGATACCAGGCCTGCTTGCGCTAACACAGACCAATTTAATTAAAATTGAAACTGTTTAAACTGAAAGTTGCTCCAAACACATTAAGTTTATCTACAAATCCGTGAAAAATTATTTGACTAAGCATATTTATAATTAATGAATTTTATTTATTTAATAATCATTGATACTTATTACAGGGAACCGTACAGCGACAATTAGTCTCGCAAGTTTTTTCTTGGTTCTATTTCCATGGCAGGATATTACCCAAATAGCAGAAAATAAACATGATACATGCTACAAACGTAGACTCAGAAAATGCCGTTACATAATAGGTGTACCTATGATGATCAAATCAAGTATTACTGATTATGGATTAATATGTTTTCAAAGTGCATCCTCTGTCATATATATTGGTGTAACCCGGACATGTATAAGAAATAACAGGGCACATACATTTGTTATGATGTCAATAAACTTACATGTCTCAGGCTACGTTTTTTTTTCCTGCGGCCGTTAGAGAATTGGTTTATTTATTTATTTTTGGTTTCAGAATTAGACTTTCAAAATTCCATACCTCGATTGTAGGGCTTTATTTCATGTCATCGCTCAGGTAACAGCGGACGCTTACAGACTCCCAGCCCTAACAATGAACAGATGACGGAATGGTAACTGCGGTAAAAAAAAGGAAGTACCCAGGGGCGTCATTTCAGGTTTTTCCAGGGGGGGGGGCAAGATTTTGTTTTCTGACGACAGTGACCTTGTTACATATTTTTTATTAATTAAGCATGTATAAATTAAATACTTTAATAATAAAACTTCAGTTTTATGTCCTTAAGTTAGCATTATTTACATTTAAAAATACAAAAAATATATTTATACACAAAAATTCCAAATCCAGGGGGGGGGGCATTTGCCCCCCCCCCTGTAGCCCCAAATGACGCCCCTGAAAGTACCCCGAGAAAACCCGCCGATCATGGCCGAGCGACAGGCGTGATCACGCGACCACACTAGCCGTGAAAGCGGATAATGGAAGACTGCCCATCGCGAGTGTCAGAGGAGGGATAACACATAGCACTTGAGAAGTGCCGGTTGCAGAACTTTCAGGCAACTCTACATCTGTAATTTCTCCAGCGAGAAAAAAAACATGCTTCTATATTTAAAGAATATTTTTAAGTATTGCTTTATTAATTGATATGAATTTTGGCACATGGGGTATAATAGAGTTGCGTGAGTAGTTAAATACCTCCGTATTATTAAACATTCAGAGAACTTAATTTTTATTTCTACTATACATTCTGATTTCTATGCGATTACTCCTTCGTGAACCAATGAAAGTAATTAAGTATAGAGTTAATGCTGTACCCACATTTATTCTTTTTTACATTATGTAACCAAATCCGCAAATACGGTTAGACGTGAATACAGTTAACCTTAAACGTTCAGGTTTCTTGTCTCGCGGTCGTGTGGCGAAGGGAGCCATGAAACGTAGACTCGGGGCCAAGATATTATCGACTCTGGGTGTTCGTATATATAACGACGTTAATTAGGGGACCCGGAAAGAGGAAACTTGTTTGATTGAGGCAAGATGTTGCGAGAAATAATTTCACCACGTAGAACATGTACGTTATGACTCTTACGTACCAAAATGAAAGTACTCTTTGTTTATGGCACGGTTCGTGGCTACCATGTTCGTGTTGTTTACAATAACAGTCAACTCATGGCATATGAATTTATGAGAAAATGTTGTATTTCGTAACCTGTCGTGTGCATAATTATGTAAGCCAATTTAAAACACAGACGAGAAAATAAAAATAAAAAGACTGCACTGTACCTCCATGTTCCACTTTTTACATGAAAAAGTGAAAAAATAGTTCTGCATGGTTTTGTGCAGTTCTCCGAAGAAAGCAAATTTTTTTTTTTTATGTAGTAATAGTGAACTTCAAGTTAGTTCTACGAGATTTCCTTGTGAGATATTGTCATGTAAACATGAAACAGTTTTACTATCTTAAATATACGAAATTTCGGAAAATAATAATACATTTCACTGAGCGTAGCTATACTTAAAACAGTATAATAATATTTAATTATAAAAATGGAAAACTATTTTTTTTTTTTTTTTTTTCGTTAGCTGGATACATACGCAGTATAAGACCACTGCGAACCACACTATATTGTATAAAGTGCATGCCTTGATCAAAAAGAGATCTTGAACGCTAACAGTCGAGGCAGTCGTCAGTTATTATTATTATATTTTCTTAAACAGGCGTAACCTATCACGAGCCATAACTGGAAGTGCTGGTCTCTAATCTTGAAGTCTGATGATCCTTCCCCCTTCCCCTTTTCCCGACTGACACGACTAAGATGAGTGGAATGCACCCAAGCACCCCGTTTTCTCAGTTTTGTCCAACGTGGAACTGCCAGGGGCGTCATTTCATGTTTTTCTTGGGGGGGGGGGAGGGGCAATTGAGATTTTTGTTAGTTTGTTGCATTTGAGAAAATGCTATAAGGAATTTTCATGTTGTGTACTCAATCCTTTTTCACGTATAATTAATAACTTTTAAGTGCTAATGTAAGTACTACATAAACAAAATACACAAAATAATTTTATACACTTTTAATTCAAAATACATGGAGGGGCATTTTCCCCTGCCCCCTCCCCTAAATGACGCCCCTGCGAACTCTACATGTTGAGCAAGGTACAATACAAACAAAATAATTGTCTCGGGAGATCTGTTTCAAATTTTGCTACACAGTTAAAACATTTACTGCTAATGTACAAAAGGTAACCAAAAAAGCGTAAATATGTAATATTTCGTGTAATGTACGTTGTATGAATGCGCATTGTTTGAGAATTCAAACGTATATATTCTCAGTAACAGGTATTTTATTATGTACTCACTACTGTACAGTTGCGCAGTCATGTTAAGGTGAATTCCAGAATTGCTTTATGTAGAAGAGTAAATCGTTCTAGTTATCAACGGAAAGTAATATTACGGACGGTAATTTTAAATAATTTAACCATTCGATATCCTTTCTTATACTAATTTGCACTTACTGATAAATGATATTATTAAAAACAGATGTTGAATCACATCACGTAAAAAAGCGCAGATGTCTTTATATGACATTAGCATCATTTCAAGTTAAGCCTTAACCTATATCTCGAATCCTTGTATTCAGTTTTACTCAGAATAGCTCATTAGGCCAAAAGATTTTTCTAGAGTTTCAGATTAACACGAGGGAATACATCATAATTCAGAAAACATGTTTGTAGTGTTTTTGCAGCAACCAAACGAAAATGTAGAACAAATTTAACAAATATTTGCATATAAAGTAATGCAAGCTGTATCATAATCTCTGAACTTTATAATTTTCAGTATATATTATATTTACTGTAATAACTTATCAGTAT
The DNA here is from genome assembly GCA_003012365.1 of Medauroidea extradentata. NCBI lineage: Eukaryota > Metazoa > Arthropoda > Insecta > Phasmatodea > Phasmatidae > Medauroidea > Medauroidea extradentata. The sequence continues at coordinate 8,663 of PNEQ01113559.1, forward strand.
TATTTATCCACAAGTCAAACACCTACTGTTGATCTGTACTTGAGTTTTTTTTAACCTATGAGACAGACAAATAAAGAAATTATTTACAACTCATTCAAGTTACGTTAAAATTGGTTACATACATTTAATTAGAAGCTTTCAGATAATAACAGCAGTTTCTTATAAATGATAAACACGTGAAGCATATGCGAAACTTGACTTCGGTAGTAGTAAAGTATGAAATCGTAGCATATTTTTTTATATGAGGGCACAAGGCCAGCTGCCGATTTTATGAAAGAAGAAGAAGTAAATAATAATAAGGACTTCAAGCCAATATACGTCAAAATCTGATACTTGTGACTGATGAATGTGCATAAACTTCATCAGTTGTATGTTTATATCGTTTAAGTATTACACGAATTTATTATAAAATGAAATACGTATGTGTTCATATTGATTAAGAACAGTCCGCAAATTGTAGACTAGTATGTAAAGTTACATCTGCAGCACCCTAGAAGGCTCAGTAACATACCGCTGCCTCTTGAAGAACAATATTGCGGCTGTAATTGCGAAGTGACCACACTTAGAACAATACCAAACAACGGACGAGGAAAATATTACGCCTAATTTACAACGTCCAGTAGCGCTAACATATCAAACCCCGAATCTGCCCTATTGGAAGGTTATATTCTTGTTGACCCAATTCCAAGGACATATGCATAAGGTTAAAATTCTAGAGAAAAAACAACAAAATGTGATACTAATTTAAATCACGACATAGCATGTATTTTTTACAACACTGCCTTGTACATTTCTGCACATTGCTTTTCATAACTGCAAATACATAAATGTGAATGTACTGTTCAAAAAGCATACTACTAAAAGTTAACGTTTAAAATTAGCTCTGTAGTATCAACAAAAATTCAAGAAATCAAACAATGCCAACAGTTAATTACACGGTGAGTTAGGCCTGCTTGAATGGCTATTGTAACCATAAGAGTGATTTCTCTTGAAAGTAAAGTTATAAGCGAAGATAAGTTATGAATTATGTTATCCGGTGAGGCTACAAGATCTGTTAATTCTCTCTACAATCTTTTAAAATAAAATTTTCTAGAAAAAATAGGTTTTCAATTGCAGTGGATTAAGAAAACATTTAAATTGCCAGTAGAATATTTTCCAACTTGATTATTTTCATAGGTATCAAGTAATTTAATTTTTAGTAAATATTGGCAAAATTTCTGAAAAATACGATGGCATTTTTCACGTATGTACCTCGAAAAAAGCTGGCACTAAAAGAGTTTATAAATATTTGTTATAACTGTTGTTGAAAATCACACATTGTAACTATGCATTGTCACACGTATCGGTGTAAAGCCTATTTGCACGGAGTCGAGCTTCGTTCATCGTTTGGATTTTCACGAAAGAAAACTTTTTTACAAATATAATACAAATTCCCCTCACCTGAAATGTTGTATACGGCAATGATGTGCCTAACTGCAATTCTCAAAATAAAAAATAAATCATCTTCAGAGAAAACAACACTCGCATAACAGCCGCCATTTAGAATCAGTCTATTGATTTTCTCGTTATCAGGGCTTTGAAGAAGTAACAAATACCTAAAAAAATTATCACCGATATAAAAATACATCAAACCTATAGTCGTTGATAACTTAAAGTTACGAATTTAAAACTGAGAGCGTCAAAGGAAGACGGATTGTATACGGAATTCTATCTTGAGTAGTGCGCAAAATGCAATAAATTGACGAAAACCAGGTTGATCTAAATATAAGAATTGGCTGAACCAATCAATTTCCTCAATATGCGTTCACCATTCAGTAACTTATATCCTGAAACAGCCCGTGCAAACAGAAAAATCTATAATAAAACGAAGTATAATATCATATACTACTTCACAGCACTGAAACTTTCATTTACAGGTATCGTAGTTAAAGAAATATAAATTTAAAGCACATTTTGATACAGAAAAATGCTTGTCGTCCGTGCTGAATGTGAGAAACTAAATTAAATAACAAAGTATTCCGAAAGGGAAAAAAAACTTATTCTGTCGCCCTGAATGAAAGCTCATTTACTCACCTAAGAATTTCAAATCCTTTTTAAAACAGACTACCTCCTTGAAATTACATTAAAATAGTTAACACACACGAAATGTCAAAAACGCGGAAATGCAAGGTACAACACTTTCAGTATTTTGTATTAGCCTCGCGTACTGCGGCAATAATGCCTTTGAATTTGGATCTGAACACCTGTAGTTAATGCGACTCCCGCCGCGGCTAAGCGGCAGCACCGCATTAGAAGGCCTCCTCAAGAGACAAAATTTGAAACACTTATAAAATAAATATTGAAAATAAGAAATTCGTGTAAAAATTTAAGTAAAATTTAATGTTATATTTGTGATCTTCAGACTGCAAAAAAATTTCCTAAAGGAAGGCAAAATAAATAATAGATTATTAGGTTCTTTAAAAAATGAATAACTAGTAAAGACAATCTGTGTACAGTTGAAGAAAATATGTTTTGTAATATATACGCTTCATACTTCTTGACAGACAAAATGCATTTGGCAAGAATAATATAATAGTTAAGTTCAATTTTAACTTACGTGAAAAAGGCACAAAACTAAAGATATCAAATTCAACTGTATATTACTCAACAAATCATCGCCATTTTTGAATTTTTTATATATTTTTAAAATATTAATTTCAGATGTTTTACTACACAGAACGCTATATTTGAATAAATGATTTTATTGGAAATTCATTTGTTAGTTTACTTCTCAGTTTGCCAAAAGTGTATTTTTAAAATTCACGGTCATCCCTCAAGCTGCCATCTTGGTTTGTTTTTATTTTTTATTTATTTATGTAAACAATTTCCCATGAGCAGAGTTGCTCTTAGAGGGAAATGGTACAAAATACATTATTTTGGCGGTTTTACTTATAAGTATTACAATTAATAAGGTGATTTATACACTTATTTATAAAGACATGAAGAAATTCACATAGGCTTACTCGAGCACAAATTGTTCAAGCACTTGGCACATTTTCAAGATATACACAGTCATCACACAAATATTAGTCACTTAAATACAACAACAGGAGATATTAGTTCTCTGAAATAAGACTATAACTTAATTTAAATTTTGTGAAAGATGTTTGTCCATGACAAGACATGTAACTTGGTTAGAGGTACTGCCGAAATTGAATTCGTAAAGGCCTTTTTGTAACACCAAATGTGAAATATATGACATGACGTAATTTTGTAATATTTTATTTAAACTTTGTGGTGCTGGTACGCTGTATTATTTTTGTTTCCCTTGTGCATTCCATAACACGAATGCTTAGTTGTAGAAGTTAACTTAAATTAATATACAAATGAGATATATGCATGCCCAGGCACGCATTCTTCCCACAACCTGTCTGCTTTGCTGCATACTCTTGAAAAAAAACACTTCGCCACGCCAATTCGGTTGCGCCTTTAACAAAAGGTGGCTGGGAGTATGTGTGTCAATATAACTATGTCCGCCATTTGCCTAAACAGCATGTGCCAGTTTTAGTGCTTTGTTGTTTATTCTTCAATTTAAATCAAGGGTCATGTACCAAGAATTACGTGTTTTTTATTGTCAGGGTTTATGACATTTTCCAAATTGTAACCATTATGCAGAGTGGAACAAACATATAGTGAAATAAAGGCACATTAAACACGCAGTTTCATATTTCAGTTTTTAATTAACGTGTTTTATGCGTTTTCTCATACATTTATAATACTAAACGCGGACCATTCCGCATCCCTTCTGCTGAAGCATGTCGTGCGCAACGCCTCTGCCAACCGGAACAGCCGAGGTGGGCAGTACCGCAACCGTATAAGGGAACGCACCCGGCCACATGGTGCCAAGTGGTAGCAGTGCCCAGGCGTCGTCCCCGTTAAGCCGAGAAGTGCCAAAATGTGCTTCGGTACAAAAGGACCTCTAGCAAATGTAGGGAAAGTGCCCAGTATGTGCTAACGCCCATAAGCAGCTGTTTACGTGGCGAGTGTTATACATCAACTTACAGGCAAAGTGCGGTAATGTGGGTCGCATCCATGTTTGTTGAGAGAGTTTAAAGCTCAGGGGTAACCTTGATTTCACTTAAACACTTCTTAATTAGAATCAGTCGGGTTTAACATAAAACTTCGCAGAAACACCCTTGCGCCACACCTGCAATATGGACTCGCACACGCGACCAGCTCTACTGCAAAAATTTCTCTAAGATTTTTTAGAAAAGAATTTAAATGTAATAATGTTGTTAAGCGTTTTAAAGTGTTCTCTGTTCCTTTCTAAAAATTCAAGAACTAAAATATATAAATATATAAATATCTGGATACCTGAAAACGTCATTTTGGATAATAATTATATAAACATTACCTAATACAATTTGGGACATTAATCTTCTAGACTTCACATTTAAAAATGATTCTCTTTTTATCTTGAGTTGTTTAAGGGTTTTGTGTATCGACGAGTGTGTGGCAGGAACTTGCTGGACGAGGCAGGTGCACTGTCACGAGCTCGACAGTTGGCGGTTAGCGACGTAAGAAAGAGTTCGGTTCTGTGTTGCTCCGGGCTCCATTAATTCTTTGTACAAAAACTCGTGGCGTATCAATAGTTTAATTCTCATATCTCTGGAACATTTTCATTTAATTTTGTTACTCACCCGGAGTTACCTCCTTCACTCGTGCTACTTGTGACACCCAGGGGCTTAACTTTACTTATAATCCAGCCTGCGTGGCTGTTTATCACCATGCAATTTTGCCTACAGGATGGGCATAGGTTCGGGCCCTCTTCAACCACCGCCATTTTGATTGTGTCAGATACACTGTGATTTCTCAATAATAGCCACCTCAGTAAGTATGTGTGTTATTTATTAGCTTGCCGATTCATTGCCTTAAGGTTACGGGATCCTGAAAACCCGCCAATATCCCTAGTGTATTTTCTTGTTTATGTGGGCATGTATGAGCCCGATATCCCTGGAGAGTGTCTTGTATGTGCATCAAGGCATGGCGAATGCCTAAAGAGTCCCCTGCATATTTAAGACGCCGAGCGGGAGGGAGTTAAATCAGCTAAGGCCGTGGTCGTCAGCCACACAGCCCCCACTCTCCAAGTGCTCGTCCTCCCTGATGAGCTGGCTCTACCGGGCAACCTGTCCTCTGCACACGACTGCCGTGCAGGACAGTTCTCATTTAGTTTACCGCAGATATTTCTACGTCTAACCTCTCTCCGCAACCTCCACTCGCGTCAACTATGTGCTTAGATATAGTTTTTGTAATTCATAAGCTAGCCGAATGTTCTGTGACGCTCCACGAGTATCAAGAGGGATAGTGTGGCCTTAACAGTTCATGTAATAGTCTCTTATCAAAGCATTAAAATGTTTATACATTTTCTCTAATTGATTTTAACTACTTGATGCGAGCGGGGTCACAGAGAGAGTCGGAAATCTCCGGTGAAGCTGCCGATGTACTTCTGCACGCCAGTGGCATGCGAGGGACAGGTTACCTGGCAGCGCCAATTCGTCAATCGGAGAGCAAGTTCGTGTAGCCGATGGCCAGGCGTTTAAGCTCTGAAATTCTCCCTGCTCGACAACATACTTACGCAGGGGAATCTTAAGGCCTTCGCTATGCCCGATGCACACAATGAATCACTTGCCAGTGATATTGGGCACCTGGATACTCTTACGTAACTAAAAGTAGTAATGACTAAGGAATGTGTGGGTTGAAGGGACATGCACCCTGAATGTCGAGAAGCAGCAAGACAATGAATAACAAACACTAACGTTTCTGTGGATATTATTGTAGAAGAACACAGTACATCCAAATGAACACAATTACATGACGGTGCACCTATGTAGATCCTAACCTGAGCCCATCCGGTGGGTGACGCTGACGAAGGCCACGTGGGTGATGAAAATGAATATAAGTATTCTAAGCCTCTGGGCGTACTGAGTGGCAGGAGTAGAGGAGTATCCCCGGGCATAGATGTTGAATGAGAATTTTCACAATTAAAAGCAAGACTATTGATACTGTTACAAGTTTAGCAAAAACTTTATATGTGGGCAATTCCCTGCGCTCTTTGGGGTAGAGATCTTATAATTAGAAATAAAAGAGTTGAATTAAGTTACTGATTTACTAGCTCACAAAGCTAACAAAAACACACAGAACGGCAATCAACTATAACTTTTACAACACTTATGCACACGATTATTACTGTGCCACAGAACATTAATTAACTTTGACAGTTAAAGTACAAGAAAAATTACCATTAATCAATTAAGGACTACAAATCACAATAAAAATTCAGTCATATATCCAATCAACAGTCTCTCAAATAGTGACAGTATACAACCTTAATAGTCCGCAGTGGTGACGAATCGCTGTGTGCTGCGCAGAACCCCGAGTGCACAGCTGTCTTCACTCTTGAAGTCTTCGGTTCAACTCCCGTCGCGCATCTCCTCTTCGCCCATCAGCCTGCCGCAGCAGTCCTCTTGTTTCGCCCAACGCTGCTCCGAATTTAGCCGCCTGCCGCCTCACAGTAGACTCTGACGCCACCAAGATGTCTTCACCAGTCTCTCTCCACAAGCATAACACCTTCCTCTAGCACGACCAATATCAAACTCTCCCCAAATGTGCCGATTCTGTGCTTTTATACTCTGCAAAACAGTAGGGGGTTCACCGCATTTCAGGGGTCTAAAAATAGACATTACATCATGCTTCGGACGTGACTTGAGCCTCATAGGCAGGCCTCGTGGGGCCAAAGCGCAGTTCAAACAGGTCTCTATTACGTATATCGTCGGGGTTTACATCATGGAGCAGCCAGGCTCGTGAGTAATGAGCTAGTCCATTATGTGATTCGACACAGGCCCCAGCCAGACAGCCCTCAGAATTACAGCATGCAACACTGCCCCCTCCTTAAATCTGTGGGTCCCGATCAGACACAACAGCCCCATGTCCATCGTAGAGGGCTAATCTGTCGATGTGTACAACTTCAGGTCCTCTCGCCAAAAGCATCGACGAACAATCCGAAACACCACATCATTGATCTTCTTCACTATTTCATAAGGGCCTTCCCAATTCTTCTGCAGCTTGGGACAATACCACTTTTTTCTCTGAGGGTTGTACAACAGCACCAGTTGTCCTTCTTGGAATGTTTCATCTGGTGTATTCCTATCGTAGCGAGTCTTCATCCTGTCGGTGTTGATCCTAACGTGTCGCCGGGCAAAGTTGTGAGTGTGAACCAACCTGCGACATAACTCGCTGGCATACACTGGGGATGCAATCTGGTCTTCCTCCGCCGGTCGTCCAAACATCAGGTCGCTCGGGAGACGGAGCTCTCTTTCAAACAGCATCCTAGATGGTGTCACCTTAGTTGCTTCATGAACTGCATGAGCGATATGCTTGCAGAAACAGTGGTACTTTGGAGTCCCAATCCTTTTGATTATCGGATACAAAGATGGATATTTACTGCTCCAGCGTGCGATTAAGGTGTTCGACCATTCCATCAGACAGTGGATGTAGCAGAGTGGTTCGGGTCTTCTTCATACCCATTATCTTCATCACTTCTTAGAAAAATGCCGCTCCGAAATTCCGCCCTTGGTCTGAGTGAAGCTCCAATGGCACCCCAAACCTTGAGAAGACATATTCAATCAGTGCAGCAGCCACATTCGGTATGAGAAGAACCTCTGGCCATTTGGTGAAGTAGTCCTGCACCACCAACAAGTACTGATTGTTTCTCTCGGTTATTGACAAGGGACCCAAGATATCGACTGCAATTCTCTAGAATGGAGCACCGACATTGTACTTCTAGAGACGACCACTGCTGCTGACACTCGGAACTTTCTTTGTGGCACAGTTGTCACACATTCGACACCATCTATCTACATCTTCACGGCAATGAAGCCAGTAAACCCTCTCTCGAACCTTGTTGAGTGTATTTTTAATGCCAAGATGACTGCCTGCCACAGAATTATGGAGCTCCTTCAGTACCTCAGGGATCTTGTTCCTGGGAGGACCAACTGTAGGTGTACATGTCTGCCATCTGCACTATCCAAGTTCTGGTAGATGACACCATTCTTCAGAACAAGTGAATTCCACTGTGCCCATAATGCCTTGGTTGTAGCACTCATTTCAGATAGCTCCTGCCATTCTGGTCGGTGGTCCTGCTCTATCCAATCCAGTATTGGGCACAAATCCAGGTCATTTCTTTGTTCTTCTCTTATCTTGTCATCAGCCCAGGAGTACATCCCATCGGCAGTTGATGCCTGAAACCTTGTTGTTCTAACATACCACACTCCTCCGCTTTTCTCCTCTTGCCGTTCACAATGGCGACAATTGGAGTTACAAGGCATGCTGGATAATGCATCTGCATTATTATGGGAACGACCAGCACGTGTTGGATATCAAAGTTTTATTCTTGAAGATGTTGTATCCATCGAGCTATTTGTCTTTCGGGATTCTTAAAGTTCAGTAGCCAGCGTAGAGCAGCATAATCTGTTTGAAAAGTAAAGGTTCTGCCGTATAAGTAGTGGTGGAAATGTGATATGGTCTTCACCATTGCCAATAGCTCCCTGCGAGTGACACAATAGTTTCCCTCTAGTTTCTGCAGCACTTTGCTGAAATATTCTAGAGGCTTCTCTACTCCATCTTGAACCTTAGATAGCACAGCACCGATGCCTACATCACTCGCATCTGTGTCCAATACAAACTAGCCTTTACTATCGAGGAAGCCCAAAACTGGAGGGGACATTAACACTTCTTTTAATTTTATAAAAGAGGCTTCATTCAGGCGTCCACATAAATTTTCTTTTGGCTTCAGTAAGCTCATGTAGTGGCTTGGCAATCGTAGTAAATCTATGTACAAACCACCGATAATAAGCACAGAGTCCAAGAAAGCTTCTCACCTGTGCCCTGTCTGTTGGTTGTGGCCAGCTTTATTGTCCTAGTTTTTTCTGGGTCATTCTGGATTCCGTCAGCTGATACCACATGCCCTAGGAAACTAACATTCTTTTGTAACAGGTGGCACTGCTTAGGAACCAGCTTCAGATTTGCAGCAGCCACTTTCTGGAACATGGAATCAAATCTGGTAAGGTGTTCTTCTAATGTTTTACCTGTGACCACGATGTCATCCAAATAAACTTTGCAAATATCTAGAGGAAAGATCTTTTCCATTAGTCGTTCGAAGGTTGCAGGGTCATTGCATAGCCCAAACGGCATGACTTTAAACTGCCAAGTTACTTTCCCTCTTCTCCCTGTTCTCTTGCGCCACCTCACATTGCCAGTAGCAACTCTTCATGTCAAGTGTAGAGAACCATTGTGCCCTGTCAAGCTGTACAGTGTGTCATCAATCCAGGGGAGGAGGTAGCAGTCCTTTTTGGTCACATCATTCAACCGGCAGTAATCCACACAAAATCTTGTGAACCCATCATTCCTAACTAGCACAACAGGGGATGACCAAGGACTGACCGACGGCTCGATCACATCCAAGTCCTTCATTTCTTTCAAGATGTCATCCACAGTATCTTGTGTAGCCAGATGCAGTCGTCGTAAGGGCTGTTTGATTGGCCTAGCTTCTCCTGTATCAATATGATGTTCTGCAGCGGATGTTCTGCCCAGGTCAAGTGGTCCACATTAAAAAGTTTTCTTGTTTTTCTTCAGAAGTTCTGCCACAGCCTTTTCTTGTCTCCAGTTCAGGTTTACTCCAGTTCTAGTCAGTAGTTCCTTGAGTGGTTCTGGCATAGTCCCATTAAGTTCGCCTGACTTGATGGCTTCTTCGTCAGTTATAGTTATTTATTAGACTTGTTTGCACATACCTATTATGACTCCCTCCTCATGCTGGATTGGCCTGTTCGACAAGTAGACCATTCGAACAGGTAAATTTCCATATCTCGGCGAAACCAATGTTCTTGCTACCACCACTTCATCAGGTAAGTTGCTTCCTCTTCCCATATGTTCTACCAGAGCTACACGCTGCACAAAGTTGCCTCGACACAGTGCGGGAATGACAATCTCACTGGACGCTGGCAAAACAGTTGTCTCACAACAGACCACTTGGCAGCTGGTTGGCAAGGATAGTTCGCTTTGTGGTATCATTACCAGTTCTCGGTTATCATCCCTTAGTACTCCCGACCGAGTATCTATGCAGCACTCTAACTTGCATAACACATCCAGGCCAAATAAACATTCATATTCGATGTCGGCTATGTACACTTTGTGCTCAATGCAGAGGTCACCCAACTTCAACTGTACTGTTTTCTTTTCCTTCGCTGGTGTGGTCCCACCTGTAACTGTAGTCAGAAAGCTTTGTCTGTGATTATGGCCCTTTGACTGATGGGAAGAAGGCCCCAAGATGTCCGGTCGGGCAACAGTAATGGTTGCTCTACTGTCCACAAACATGTTGCAATAAACATTATCCAGACTGCACTCCACTAGTATTGCAACAAACTCTTGTTTTACTGAGTGTACCTGAAGAAATAATGGGGCCTTATCTCCCGCAGCGACCGACCGTCGCCCCTTAAGACCGGTGCTTACATGTTTCCCGACGGCTGGATGTATCGGACAGTCTCATCCTGCTCTTGGTTTCTGTTTTTCTGTAACCATCGTGGACACTGGGCTCTGAAGTGTCCGGGTTCTCCACATTCCCAACAGCTTGGTCGCCCCTGTTGTCGAGGACGGAGTGTAATCGGATTGAATTTGTTTTTAATTGCATTCATTATAGTTTCCGTTCTCTCCTGGATGTCTCTAGGCTGTTGTCTCTCTTGTCGCCCGACTGTGTGACTGCCCACACAACACGCCAAATTGATGGCCCTCTTGCAGATTCGACCTCCAGTGCTCGGGCCAGGGCATCCTGCATAGTCCTTGGGGCAGCCAGGCACACTGCTTGGCGCACCTCTACATCGGTAATAGCATAGACGAAGAAACCGACTGCTATGATGTCACGTGCCTGCTCTGGACATCCCTGCTACAATTCTTGCAGTGGCTCTCCTGATCTCTGGGTGCGGTTCCTTAGTTGGTCATGGTGGGCTTGTCATAAGTACTTGTCTCCGAAGCGCAGCTCCAGGGCGGTAACTAATGTCGAGTATTCAAGACATTGTTGTTCTGGAAGTGACTGGAGTATACTGATGGCAGGTCCCCTCAGCACAGCTGCAAGTTAGTAGGCGCATTGCTAGTCAGAACAACCATTTATGGTTGCCACAATCTCGAACTGGTTTTGGTACTATCGCCACGTAGTCTGGCCATCGTAAGGAGCAGGATTGACAGAAATCCCCTTTCCAATGTTCGATGCAGACACACTAGATACACAAACACGTTGCAGCCCATTTTCTGCCTGGTCGTGAATCACATTACAGCCTGGTTCAAACTTCGTGGTCTTCTCTTCGCCGCCTTCAGGAATTTTGCAGTACTGACCTTTCTTCTCTGGTAACAAAATGGCTACCTTCCTGATGCTAACTCCTTTCTTAAGTCACACATTTTCTGTTGTACCTTCCCATTCACTTGTCCATTTTCTGGTACACAAACGCTTTAACATCATCTATTTTTCTGTCAACCACTTCGTTCACTTTGTCTACCTTTTCACTTACATTGTCTACAAGATAACTAACATTCCCAATTTTCTTATCTATGATTTCATTGACACTATCTATTTTTTTTGTCTACACCATCTATTTTCTTATCTACATTTTCATTTACACTTTCAATTTTCTTGTCTACATTTTAATTTACACCAATAAATTTCTTATCTACATTTTCGTTGACACTATCTATTTTCTTATCTACATTTTCATTTACGCTTTTCCCAATTGTTTTTACTGGAATTTTTTTGGCCAACTAATTGGCCACTCTTTCCCTCTATGAGGGCCTTTAGTGCTTCTATTTCTGCTGACATGCTTCTTGTAATCAACCACCTTTACACTTGAAATTTAAACATAGAATATATAAAAAGGATAAATTTAATTAAATAGCAATTGTGTGCAATGGTTTAATTTACAGAATGAATTACGAAATTAATTTATCGCCTCTATCCCGCTTCTGACACCAGTGTTACAAGTTTGAGCAATCCCCTGAGCTCTTTAGAATAGAGGTCTCATAATCAGAAATAAAAGAGTTGAATTAAGTTACTGGTTTACTAGCTCGTATAGCTCACAAAACTTACAAAAACACACAAAACCGCAATCAACTATAACTTTTGCAACACCCTTAATTATGCACACAATTACTACTGTGCCACAGAACGTTAATTAAATTTGACCATTAAAGAACAAGAATATTTACCATTAATCAATTAAGGACTACAAATCACAATAAAAATTCAATCCTATATCAATTCAACAATCTCTCAAATAGTGACAGTGTACAATCTTAATAGTCCGCAGTGGTGATGAATCGTTGTGTGCTGCGCAGAACCCAGAGTGCACCACTGTCTTTACTATTGAGGTCTTTGGTTCGACTCCTGTCGCGCACCTCCTCTTCGCTCTCAGCCCGCCGCAGCAGTCCTCTTGTTTCGCCCAACACTGCTCCGAAGGTAGCTGCCTGCCACCTCACAGTAGACTCTGACATCACCAAGGTGTCTTCAACAGTCTCTCTCCACAAGCATAACACCTTCCTCTTGCATGACCAATAGTGGACTCTCCCCAAATCTGCCGATTCTGTGCTTTTATACTCTGCGAAACAGTCGATGGTTCACCACATTTCAGGGGTCTAAAAATAGATATTACATCATGCTTTGGACGTGACTTGAGCCTCATAGGCTGACCTCGTAGGGCCAAAGCGCAGTTCAAACAGGTGTCTGTGATGTATATCGTCGGGGTTTACATCATGGGGCAGCCAGGCTCGTGAGTCATGGGCTAGTCCATAAGGTGTTTCGACACAGGGCCCCAGTTAAACGAACATTTCAAACTGTACTGGTGCTACAAAACACATAAGAATGTTTTAAATATGTTACAAAATTGCTTTAAAAAATATTTTTTCTGAACGTGCACAGCCGCTGCTGATGACAAATGAAACGTCAAGAACACAGTAAGGGAAATTTAGCATACGATATGCACAGAATTTACTATGTACCTTCTTGTAAACAAAGTTCAATGAAAAGTTCGAAATGATAGAGATGTCATGATAATAAAATTTAATATCAGCATATTTTAGAGATTAATGATCTTCGATTACCTTTAGGGCCCAGCTACATTGGGCTGATGCTAACTGCTGATATCGAGCTGATGTCAACTGCATAGCTGGTCGCCTGCTCTGTGCTTGCTAGAATGAATGTTGTTGCCTTGCTGACGAGTATAGTTCCACATTAATGTTACAGGTGGCAGTTGAACGCAGTTCTTTATTATTCTAGTTTTTTTGTGCTCAATTGATTTTAACATTGTTTGATCAATGCCATAATCAGACGACAATGCCAAACATTTTTCATAATACATTCTAAAAACATAATATGTATTTTTCCAGTCAAAAATTTTCACTATAATCTTAAAAAAAAGTGTGTTAGACCACTTTTCCGCTTACGCACATCCAGATAACATTTCATTGGCTCCCTTTTCGTGACGTATTTACTGATAGCCAATCACACACGCCTGGCAGATCATCCGCTCCTCAGCTGCCGATCCAAGTTAAAAGTTGGCCAACTTAATCAGCACTGCACTGCTCTGCACATCGGCACTGATGTCACGAGTCACGAGCACTAATCATATTCCAGAAACGCGTCTGCACTTCACTGCAAGACATCAGTCCGATGTAGCAGGGCCTTTAGTGGTGTAGAAATTAGTATAGGCTCCTACTCAGGTACTGCTGCAAATGTGTAGTGGTTCGATTACATGTCTTGCTGTAAATTTTCATATCATGACTTAGATTCTGTGTAATATATATCAAAATTATAAAGAAAATTGGTACATGTGTATCCGAATTTTCTTAGTTTGGTTCATGAAGAATTTTACGTACCTTCTTGTGTAGGGAATATTTCATTACTTGTAAACTAAATTTTTTCGTGCATTTGTCGAGTAATTTTCTACATTATTAATGCTCGTTTGGAAAAGTTTTTCGTGGCCAGTCCTGTTAATGCCAAGAAATGCCAGGTTGAAATCAGAGGATGAGGCAAGTGGTAGACATGCTCCTTCGGCATCCAGTGCCGAAGGCTTGCTGCATTGGTCGTGCACAGAGTGGACGAGGGACAGCGAGGATGTGCATCCAGGTGCTGATGTCTCGTCGTTGTGTGGTATCGTGTTTACCTGTCGCTTCGGTTCCTCAGCTGAAGTCGCCTCTACAGTATGCTGCTGCGATCGTGTGGTAGTTGCTGCTTAGAATAACGACTGAACAAGGAGTCGCGAGGTCAGGCATTGTGATGCATGCTAAACTAGCAGTGGAAGTTGACTGCGATATAGGTGAGAGCAACATCGGAAGTGGAGAAACGTTGGTCAGCTTCAGGCGGCTATTGTGTTAACATGCCTGGTGACGATTTTCCTAACAGATCTTTCAAAGCTTCCTTGTCAGTCTCAACGTGGGTGGCAAATGCTGTAGATTCACATGCGGGCTCTTCATCCAGCAAAGACTTTCATGCACAGAGTCACAACACCAAGACTATCGTCATCACCGAACCAGAGATCGTCATCGTGGACGAAGACTCGATGTAGTTAGCCGATGCGGACTAGGTATCCAGGTAAGTGGTGTTGCCGAGGTGGCACAGGATGGTGTGTGGTCCAGTTCACTTTGCCACGAATCTGGCCCAGAAGTTGGCCTTGGCTGAGGATAGTAGCTGGACGAACACAAACACACATCCCAGGTAGCAAAATCAGCTTTGTCATGTCAAGCCAGTAAGCTTGAATCAAGTTAACTAGTCTCCATACTACAAGCTTGCAGGAAACTTGCCTTATACAAGGCCGGATACTACTATTGAAAATAGGCTTGACTCAAGCTTGAATCAAACTCACCAAACAGAGCTTGTAATGGCAAGCCAAAATCAAGTCAGTTGCAAGCTTGCCGCATGCTTACATGCTATGCGAGGGTTGTCCTGGTCGTAGTGCTCTCGGTGGATGAACAGCAATATCCACTGACGAATATACCGGCAATGCCGGCCACGCACCTCGTACCTCTCATGCATTGCTCATGTAGCTTGTCGCTGTTGGTGTGCACTTCGGGAGTGCCTGCCATGGGGCACTATAGTTCGGCTGGTTCAGTCAAGTTATGCACTAGAAGGACTACAGCAAGTGACTTCCCTGATGTGGCATTCCTGTGTCGGAGCAGTGTGAAGAGGATGACCAGCACCAGTTATGGCCAATTCTGGTTCTTGAGGTCCTGTTTTGCCTCTCGGTGGAATTCACAGAAAGAGTGGTAGGTTGCGGTCTTCAGTAGTCTCACTTACAATGTTGTGCAGGCATTTCGCCACTTCCAGCTGGTGAACAGTGTCTTGTTGTCTTTTAGGGCTGGTTTGGGGTAATTCCAGCACGGTAAGAAATCGGTGTTGAGAGTCCTGATGATGGCGTTGGCACGTACTCTGTGAATAATGCGGGAGCACAGGTTTGCTCGTGGTTGGCAGCTCAGTGGTAGCCTCCCATATGATCCAAGTATATTACTTCCAATAGGGTTATCACCATATGTGGCTGCTGATATTGAACTCAGTCTTACTGAAGCGACTTAAAGCTGTTACATGCTACACATATCCTGACATACTTCCACACTTCGTACCAGATCCCATTCTTCTTTGAAATCAAAGTGACATTGGAGCTGTACCCGCTTTTTGACAGGATTTACGCTTCGGAGGGATACCAATTTGAGAATTTTCACAACATAGTAAGGTCACATTGATCACACATCATTAAGTGGGGGTTCTCCCCCGAAAAAATGTTGGTCTCAATGTGCAATAGGGTGTAATTTAAGCAGTATTTGTACCTAAACTGTGAATATAAAGCTGCTAATTTTATTCGAGTAGTTTATTTACACGTCGGGGGGAGGGATATAACTCGATCTTCCCCCTCCCTGTTCCTGGATACTTATAACAAACTGTATTGACTGTTCGCATGGATGGATATCTCTTTGTTGCACAACATGTGGATGACAAAAATGTTGTTTAGTCACAATGCCAATAAGAGCTAATCACTATATATCATTCACGTGGAATGGAATTTTGATGCACTGGCACTGGCTATGTGAACGGGCAATGTGATTTAACAGAAGCGGTTGCAGAGTCAGGTTATGTTATCTCTGTACTACAGCTATAGAAAAGTCTGGCCCCTGTATCGGGTACATGTTTCGCGCACTTGTGCCCTTGTTCTGTACAAAATTGCATGGTCTGAAGGTCGACGAAGGTAGTTCTTATGGCTTGGGAATTTTCTGCCGGGACATAACTGATATGGAGCTCTTGGCGATTTGTCATTCAATAGAAATTTTATGTTGAGGTAGGTCTTTGTGTGGGCCAGCAGATGGTATACTTTTCATGGGTAGCATATTTCGCTCGAGGAATGGAGTAACCTTAAGGAACTTGTATTGTTCACTGGAGACAAGTGGAAAAAGAGGGCCTGATGGAGCTGGTGCAGTGCCATCTCTGTACATACATAGCATGTCGGATTCTAGCAGGTAGGGTTGGAAGCATTCGTCTGGGTTCTCTTTCCAATCAAGAAGTGTTTACTAAAACTACTTCGGATCCACTCGACAGTGAGTAAATCGGTTGGAAATATAATGTGATAAAGATCTACCAGCTCTCAAGATCTCAAAATATTCAACTCGATACCGACTCCGGCTCACATAGATATACCCGGCTCGGGAGCAGGGTAGATAACAGCCAACATACGATACAAAGGAAATCACATGTAATAAGTAAAAGAATAGACTCCCGCATGTGTACATAATAGAGAAAATATGTTGTAAGGTGTTTGAATACACGTTCACTGAAAGTACGATGTCGGATTGTAGTATTTTTCTTGAACAAGAAGTCAAAATGCCGCCAGAGTACGTAATTCAGGTGTGGAATAAATTATTATTATTACTAGTACGCAATTCCAATTGCTACATACGTATATTATACCAGCAAAGAAGCAAGTTTTTCACTGTTATAACTTGGTCTAACAACATAGGTCTGCCAGCTCGTCGACTGAAATCACTGATTCTGCAGACTTTGTTATAGGTCATTCGGATTAAAGTGAGCACTAAAGATTTAATCTTAAAAAAAAAATAACTAACCGTTACGGCATATTAGTTAACATTAACAATAGTTACATTATTGTTTGTGTCGTTGGTATCGAATCATTGCATGTAGTTCCATGTATTTTCTTATTTGAATACAGCATTAATGAAAGAACATACGATGTAATCGACCTCTCTGTATACCATATGCTTTAAAATATTTATTTACGCTCTTATTGACATACCCACTGACTGTAATTTTACTTGATAAGCACCATCACAACGGCTTTGCATCAGCAACCGCCCGCTGAATTCAAAACAGCCGTTGACACACAGCCGCTAACGCTCGCACCACAGATGTAGTTCAAAATTCCTCCGACAGGTGGCATCAGAATTACACTTTCGCCGCTTCGGCTTCGTTTCGCTCACTTGAAAGCGAGTTGAGTCAGGACATTGTGTAATAAATATGGGTTTCTGATGAACACATACCTAAACAGTTACTTCTAATACTTTTGAATATCATTGCCAATCTGTTATGTTATACAATCGCCAGCCTGAGCATGTGGAAATAGAAATAACATTTCTTCTTTTCTGTTCCACACATTAAGAAAATACGTTTTTTTTATTGTTTTTGTAAATTGCGTCGTCGTCGTTCATGGCAGTATGCTGAACGGAATTTGAATTCTTAAATTGTGTGTGTCGTGTGTGTTTATAGTGGCGGTTTTGAATTACAAATTAACATACTACATATGCATTTACGAGATAAGTAACTGCAACAGTGTGTGCCATAACCAATTAGAGTCGATGAAGAGAAAACTGTGTTATAAAACGTTAACTCGCAGGTACTATTGATTATAGCATATACACAGCGACCGTTCATTTAATGAGTAGGCTCCTAGAAGTTGCAGTTAACATTTATCGGAGAAGTGTAATGTAAATGTAAACATTGTACAAGCCTATGTAAATAAAAGCACGTGGCAATGTTTATGTTTACATGCAGCGGAAAGATATAAACTGGCAGAAAATAGAAAAAATCAGGGCTGTTTTGAGTGCTCACTTTATCCCGAATTACCTATACATATTTTTTAAAGGCCGCCAAGTAACTCTTCAGATTTACGACAGCTCATTAAGCATCAAACGACTTAGTACATCCAGTCACATGACCAGCACTACCGACCTAGTACGTTTCCTTAAGCACCTAAGGAAAGTGGTGCACGACTCTCTCTCTCTCTCTCTCTCTCTCTCTCTCTCTCTCTCTCACTGTGCCTCAAGCATTAGTTGGCTCTGCATCTGTAGAGAATGATAGGCATTGATGAATTTTCGAGTGAAGTTGAAGTCGAACTCCTGCCAAGTCATGCCATAATGACTCATGCCCCAACATCATGCACTTGTTTTGCTTTGGAGCTTATTCCCAACACATGTTAAACCAGGGGGTGGCCATGCCGTATACTGCCCAGGCAAACACTTGAAGTCAGTGTATTTGTGCCCTTGTTGTTTAATGTTTTACACGTGGTCGCTGTAGACCATAACATTGTTTCTGCCATAAGAAACAATGTATTTTACTCGAAGTTTAAATACCAATAGAGTTAAAAGTATTTATCGAATAGCAGCTGTGTTGTGTTTACCGCAGTCTACGTTGTTTGGGGAACAACATTTTTAAATAATATTAAAACTCTGCTATATGCTTGTGTTTTGAAATACATTTCTGTGAGTACCGACATCGCCAACTGTTTATGCATGAACACCATTGTTTAACTAACATTTATGCTAGTTTCTGCTATTTATTTAACATTTTGTGTGCAAATTTGTTTGTTTTATTGCTATAAGCAAGCAGTTGCACATCGTCCGTGATGTACATATGCATAAATAAACAATATATGTGGCCGTTTTTTCATGTTCGCCAGGTTTATAAGCATAAACACGTAAATTACACTATGCTAATGTAAAACATTGCCTTTTTACTCATGAAATGTAACAGTAGCAGATGTAGGCCTATTTCACGTACCTGTATCAAAACCATACGAGGCACTTACGAAAACCTTACTCGATCAACTCGATGCTGTGTGTTGGGCTACAATAAAGCATTGTTCGCGCAAAACTGGCATATATACATCGACTTCAAGGAAGTACCAACATGCCATCTCCTGTGTACTTTTAACTCCATGTGTTAAACACACAGAAGGGCCAACACCATAGCGCTGAGTTTGTGTGGCACAATCCTTGAGGAATTCCTTTGGGTCTACTTAGTCGAGACCAACGAAGGTTGGCAGTATCTGAAATATCGCTTGTGTCGGCGGTTAAAGGCGAAGGCACGGCCGTAGAAGAACCGGTCTTGACCACAGTCGTAGAAGAACAGGTCTGGACACCCGCCTGGAAACTTGACCCCCTTGTTGTTTGGCTGTAGTTCACCAAGTTACCGAAACTATTGTGTCTTATGGGCGCTGATGTTAGGGCGGTCGGACTAAACTCCGCCCACTTCCTTTCCGCTAAGATAAACAATTTATCAAAATTTATTTTTTATCAATTTATTAAATACTTTCTTCGTTCACAAATTTAAGAAAAGGCTCCAGCAATCGTTATTTACCTTATAAATTTAACAATGGAAAAAAGTACACGATTGCTTGCTAACTAGTAATGTAAATGGGGTTAAAACCACTCCCGCTTTTCATAATACAACTTCCATCCCTTCCATGTAACTGTTTCCTGTATCCAAGAAAGAATTGCTGTCTGTGGTCAACAAAATGAAAGATAAACGCTCATCTGGCCTTGACGATGTGCCTGACTTTATTATTAAAAGATGCATTGATTACATAGCCACTCCACTACTGCATCTGTTTAATGAATCGCTACTGCAAGGTATTTTTCCAAGCCTATGGAAGTGTTCTAAAGTTCTCCCTCTCCATAAAAAAGGCCCACGTAATTTGTGCCAAAACTATAGGCCTATGTCCTTATTGCTTGGGTTCTCAAAAATATAGACTTATGTCCTTTCTTGAAAAAAAAAACAAGGTATTAGTTAACAACGAACATGGATTCAGGCATGGTAAATCAACTACCACTGCTTTATTTGAATTTATTGATAACATAGTGATGGATTTGGATAACAGGAGACGTCCTGTAGTACTTTTTTTGTGATCTGAGTAAGGCTTTCGACAGTGTCAATCATACTATACTTATACAGAAATTAAGTTTATATGGCATCAGAGGCACAACTCTCGACTGGTTCAAGTCTTACCTGTCCCATCGGTCTCAAGTAGTAGTAATACCCTACACTAAATTATATACTAATACTAAATATTACGTTAAATCTGACAATCAAAATATTTCAATTGGCGTACTTCAAGGCTCTGTTCTTGGACCTTTGTTGTTTCTCTTATATGTTAATGATTTGCCCAATAGTATCTCAAGTGGCAAATTTGTATTGTATGCTGATGATACTAACATTTCTATACATGGGGACAATTCAACTGATTTGCAAGAAAATATTATGAAATTAACAAATGATATTACAGAGTTGTTCAGCTCAAATGACTTAACACTAAATAAATTAAAAACAATCTGGATGCACTTTAGACTAAAAAAAAAGTATGTACTTCTTAAGAACCAGTTGTTTCAATTAGTGGTGATGTGATAACTCAGACTAACACGACAAAAATCTTAAGAATCTATATTGATGAAAAACTCAACTGGAAACCCCATATATCTTATCTGTCAAAAAAAATTAGCTCCTCAGCATTTGCAATGCGAACACTTTCAAAACTAATTAACTTAAATGCCCTGAAAATGATTTATTTTGGTTATGTTGAGGCACATTTAAGGTATGGAATAGTTTGTTGGGGAAACTCTGTAGATGCCAAGAAGATCTTTATTCTACAAAAGAAAATTATTAGAATAATAATGCACGCTGATCTGCGAAATTCTTGCAAGCCTCTATTTAAAAAACTAGAAATTCTAACCTTACCCTGTTTATATTTACATGAAACGCTTATCTATGCACACACAAAGCTTAATGATGAAATACAAAATTGCAATATACACAGTTATGGTACAAGAAACAAAAATAACTTTCACTTAACCTCTCACAATACTTCATGCTTTGCAAACAGCCCTAAGTATTCTGCCATTTGTCTATATAACAAACTTCCAGAAATTCTTAAATCAATAAAACATTTGCCTACATTTAAGAAAAAATTTAAAAATGTATTATTAAATTACAATTTCTTTACAATCAATGAATTTATGGTCACTAATATATGCTGGGAAGCAGTAATGTAAATACTAATTCTTATTAAGTTAATATGGTTTAATATAATTGTTGTTAGGTATTGTCTAATGTTTAGTCCCGATTTATATCGATGTAATGATTTGCTGTTATTAGTGTAAATACCTACTACTGTATACAATTTATATTTAGTAATCTGTATTATGTGGGTGAACATACAGTTTAATGTGGGCTCTCAGAGTAAAGATAAGTTGTGGTTTTTGTATTGTACTATATTGTAAATATGTACATATGTATGTATCTTATATTGACGAGTCCTATGCTATGATACAATTTCTGTACACAATGTAGTCCACAGGACAATAAAGAATTGAATTGAGTTTGAGTCTGACCGCCCGGAAAACAGTGCCAAAAAGTACGGCATTCTTAAGGGTGCTCTGCAAGAAATTTTTTGTGAATGGTTTTTGGTTATTTCGATACATCTGTATTACGACTTTCGTTACACGAAATATAACTCTTTTCAGATACGTAGTTTTTTAACTACAAGTGGTTAAAAAGTGGAATTCTTCTATTTGAAAAACTACAAAACTTTCAAAGGAATTGACTTGGATCGTTGAAATTTGGCATAGCATGCAAGTTGCTACTGAGGAATATAATAAAGTATTAAAAAATGCGAAAAAAATTTTTTTCAAAATGTTTTACGACAAAGAAAATTACACTTTTTTTGTTGCCTCGTAAAAATAACAATTTATGTCACAAGTTAACGCAATTTATGTCATTCTATGCACGGTACTACCATTATTCAAGCGCAGCTTCAAAATTGCAGTTATTACACAAAATACGCAAATTGGGTAGCTATTTCCGATATTGTATTTTGAGCGCGCAATAAGCAGAGCCTGAAGCATATGCAACCCGCAGTACTCGTGGCGACGGCGAGTCTAGGATGCTATCAGATAGCTACCCCACCTCCAGGAACTGAGCTCGCCACGACCCGGTCCCGCACGTATTCGCCCGGCGTTGCCATAACTAAGGCGACGCTTCACATTACACAGCAAGTGTAGTGTGCGTGCAGGCGTTTGTAGACGTCTTGTGGATTTGCGTGGTTTATATTTACGTATGAATACGTACTATTTATACTATTTGTACTGTTATAAAAAGCATTTTTGAAGTTATTCGAAATGGGTCGTCC
>PNEQ01113560.1:0-31137 GCA_003012365.1 Medauroidea extradentata
TTGTGGTCTCCACTTGCCAACACGAACTGCATCCAAAGGCACTTGTCTGTCTTCTTGTTCCATCAGTTTCTTTGTGTATATTTTGCTCTGTTCAGCTGCACGACAGTCCCGAATGGCCTGATCTAGTTTCAGGTCATCTACACGAAGAAGGGCTTCTCTGAGGTGGTTGTCTCTGATACCAATGACAATCCTATCCCTACGAATACTGTTTTCTTGCTTCTCATAACCGCAACTCTTAATCAACTTCTTGGCCTCAGTCAGAAAGTGATCAAATGTTTCACCTTCTTTTTGACTACACTGGTTGAAAACGTACCTTTCATATGTTTCGTTACGCTTGGGGGCTGCATAGTTATCAAAGGCGGTTAGTAGCTTGTTGAAGTCGTCAAAATCCTTGTCGCCGCGAGGTCGATTGCATCTTCGCCAGCAACGTTCAGGAGTATTCTTGCTGTGATGAAGGAATGGGTTGAAGCACTTTGAGGACAGGCAAAGTGTGGAGAGGCTTGTTAGGTTGTTCAGAGTGGTGAATGGAGAGGGTGGGTGGGACAGGTTAGGTTCCCATTTAATCAAGGGTGATTACAGGGGGAGAGGGAGCAACAGTCTGAAGATCCAGAGGGTTTGGAGGAGGACGGAGAGGAGTAGGCAGTCAATTATGGTGAAGTCAATGAGGGAGTGCAATGTGCTGAGGGAGGAGCTGGTGAGGGTTGAGAGGGTTGGGTTGTTCAGAAGAGGGCTGGAGGTAGAATGAGGGATGTAAACTTGCCACCAGGTGAAAGCCCAACTGCAAAAAGTTTATTCTGTATTATTATTATTGCTATCATTATTAATTCATGGTGCAAATTTAAAACCCAATGAAAAGGTACCGTAAAGTTTGTAAAAGTATGTATGTAGCCTACAAATTACATGCAATATGTAGCTCCTCTATAGGTAAATTTTGGACTATACAGTTTTCAACAAAATAAACAAAACAACAACTACTTTACTGTCAAATACACAAGCCTGAACCAAGGCTAGCGAATGAGACCTCCATGCCACAACAGTGTGCACATGGCAGCCCAGCTGCTCAGTCCATTTTCCTATGTTATTAAGACAGCATATCTTTAACCTGTACAAATAATACACAAGCCTCTTTGACAAATGCTAGAAAGGTAATTTGTAAAAAAAAATATAATGGAAAAATGTAATGTTTGTGTTGTTAGTACATTTAAAGTTAATATGACTATTTCTTGCAAAAATCAAACTACATAGTCCTAGCTTATTTAATTATTCACCGAAGTAGGCTTACATTTAAAATTTATTTCATGTACTACTTTAAAAAACATGTTTTTACAAATACTTAATTTTCTTTTAATATGGAAACTGATAGCAACATTTCCTACATTCCTCATAGTCCAGGGACCATTTTAGTATTTTATCATATTATATCACTTTATACAAACGACAGCAAACACCCACTGTAGAATGAAAACTTACCGTTTTATGTTGTACAGTGTATCCTCTCTTACTGGTTCGAATATTGCAACATAAATCAACCCACTAATGAAAAGAAACAACACAGTCAGTGTGTGTGCACGCCTGAAACAAATTATTTTTAATTTTTTAAGTACTATTTGATTTTGATGACTAAATGTTACGCAAAAATTAACCTTAGTATCTTCACATAAACTTAGATGACAGCAACTAAAAATTACTAGTTCCGTTCAGCTTAACTGGCACCAAACACATAACTTATAATACAGTAAGTCCTCACACAACACATTTCTGTTACTACGGCATTCATACTTTGATGCTGTAATTCACTTACACACAGATTCATCTAGCACCACTTGAAATTTAACAGATCTGCTCTATTTTATCAGATTCACCTATATATTGTACACTACATTTATTACTCATTTCCTACTTTTCTTTATACCAAAATAAAACAAAACTGTACTATTATTGAAAAAAGCATGAATTTTACTACAACATTTTTGAGCCGAGCATTTATTTATTACTGTGTAGGGTTCTTAATTGTTTAACTTTGAATTTAGTCTTTTCAATTAAATTTTTTCTGTCAAAAAAAGTGCATTTGTTCAAGGGATGGTTAAGATTTCATTTTTCGATAGATATAAGTACAGTTACTCATTGTATACTGGCCAAACTATTGATTTTAGAGGTATATTTTATTAATGAAAAATGTTTCGTTAATATAATGCGGCAGGATAGACGGGAACTTGTGCAGACCCCAGTTCATGGCAGGGCGCACACTACTGTCACGTGACTAGCGCTAGAAGAAGTGGAGGGGGTAACTTACTGCTTGACTCGGCTGTGTGAGGGTCACTCCAGCATGTCATGTCGGAACTTGAGTTTTAGAAGCAATAAGTGCTGTGACAGGTGTATCTGAATCAACTGTTAAAAGGATTTTGGCTTAGGGAGAAACACCGAAAAGGGTTTGAATTTTTCAACACCTACAGCAGGGATGTGCCTACGTTTCTGAAAGTTAGGAAGGGAGCAAATTTCTGTAAAAAATTTTTCTTTTGCATTACCATGTGATTTTACACTACAGGTGTAGTTGTCTACATTTCCCACTACTGCAAACACACCAATGTCATTCTGAAATATTAATACGAAAAACTTGAAATTTTGGGAAAACAAGGGAGGGGGGAGGCAGGGTGGAGAGAGAGACGAAAACATTTTGGTCAGCGCCCAACATCTATGTCTTCAGCGCTGGTAAGGGACGAAATGATGTGTGTACAGAGCAGGACTGGAATAAAGGTACAGGGGAACAGGAGATCCCCAAGAAAACTCACCAGTCAGCGACATCGTCTGGCACAATTCCCACATGCGAAAATCCAGGTACAGACCTCGCCGAGAATCTAACCCGGATTGCCTTGGTGGGAGGCGAGAGGTCTAACCCCTCTACCAATGTGACACCAGTTGTGTGTGGTGGTGCGGGGGGTGGGGGAAGGAGATGAGATACATAACCATCCACTCAGGTTTACTTAAGAAGGTGCAGGTGGCAGATCCCCTGTATGACATGACACAGAGCTACATGTAAAAAAAATAGAACGCAAAAAACTTATTGAAAACAACAATTTTACGTGAGGTGCAGCGAGAAGGAAAATGCACAAGTTTTAAGAGAAACAGTTTCCAATTTAAACAAAAGTTTTGCGGGATGATGGGGTTGTGGACTGCATTAAGGAATTTTTGACAAAACTACTAAAGAGACTAGGATTTAGTTGGAAGACATATCGGTTAACTAGAAAGATTGAGCTGGTAAGGGACCTCAGTCACCAAATCGAACACAGCCAAAGCTTTTATGAAAGAGTCCATCATTCTAAAACTTTTTTTACTACTTATAAAGAAGGGATAAGTTTAACACAGTCCTTTGGTTTTGCTTTCACAGAGAATTTTTCCAGTTGTTGAAAACAGCGAGTGGGG
Source organism: Medauroidea extradentata (assembly GCA_003012365.1). Classification (NCBI taxonomy): domain Eukaryota; kingdom Metazoa; phylum Arthropoda; class Insecta; order Phasmatodea; family Phasmatidae; genus Medauroidea; species Medauroidea extradentata. The sequence continues at coordinate 3,421 of PNEQ01113560.1, forward strand.
GGCAAAAAAGGCAGAATGCCCCAGACAAAGGAATAGATTATTTTATTTTGCAGCTATAAAATACATCTGTACTAACAGTGATACTATGTTTATATGTATTTCTGTAAGAATCTGTAGGTCTAATATACTTTACAATATTTATGCTAACAAATTTATAATAATTAGAGATGTAGTCAGCAAATATTTTTTCTTAAAAATTTTACTAAGACATAAGGGCCCCAAACAATTATCTGTCCCAGGCCTCCAGAAACCCTACTGCGGGCCTGCTGTTAGCATGCCGTTCTTGTGTAAACTTTATTTGTATAATATAGTACGTGGTGATATGCTTCAGTGATTTGAGCATGGGTGTATGATGGAATGTTTTCTATCCATGACTACATTACGTAATCTCTGTGTTACATCAATATTGTGTTTGTGTAAATCAGGCTGAAATTCTGTCACCTCGGTTTCGAGTGGAGGTGTCGGCATGATCACACCCATCCCTTCCGAGTGCTGGAGGTGTGGAAAAGGAGTGGGCCAACATGCGCACAGCGATAACGTACAAGGTTCAGATTTAACTTGCCGCACTACGGTGTGTAGTCTTATATGAACATATTTGAGGAGCAGGATGATTGGAGTTATGAAGCTGTGGGAGCTTACGAGCATCTTAGGAAACTAACAATGAGAAAAAGTTACTTAGAAAAAGTAATAAATGGATCCCTTTTATTATCTTATCTAGATCACACTTTCTAATTGAAGAGGAAAAGCATCATAAGGAAACAGGTCCAGATGATACAGGAAATAGCGCTCTTAAGTTTGGTGGGGGAGAGTTGATCATGTATCTAGAAGTAATATTTCACAGATCTTTGGAGTAGGGTAAGTTACCACAGAATTGGAAGGAAGTAGTAGTGGTCCTAATTTTCAAGCAGGAAGAAGAAAAGGGGAAGGCAGTGATTCTTACATCATGTGAGACACAGCTGGCTGGACTTACAGAGGACTTGGTACAGGCAGTTGATGAGGGGAAGCAGATGAATGCCTGCTTCTTTTACTTTGACGAAACATTCGATAAGATACCACATGGGGTGTTAATGAGGAAAGTTGATGAACTGCTGGTAGACAAAGTTGTAGTGAGATGGATTCGCAACTTCCTCAAGGGATGGAGACAAAGGGTAAATGTAGGAGAATCCTTATTGCAAGAGGGAGAGGTTACATCGAGGTTGCCACAAGGAAGCGTGCTGGGTACGTCTTGTTTATAATAATGACAAACAACATGGATTTGAGGGTAAGTGGTAAAATAAGATTGTTTGCTGATGACTGTGTTTTATACGATGCAGAGTTGGGTAAAAGGAACAAGTTTCAGGATGACATTGATTGATAAGATACAATTGTGGACTGACGAGAAGAAAATGAAAATAAATGTGAGAAAGGCAAAGACTATTAGGTTTATGAAGAAGACTGTTAGGACGACATAAACAGATGGAAAGGGTAGTGAGACACAGGGGTACAGAATATGTCCGATCAAGGGAACGAGGTTCAGGGGAAATCAGAATACATCAGGGGGAAATTTTGTTGAGAAAAAAAAATCAGTATCTGCACGTGCACGTAAATTAGCTGCTGCACTTGCATACAAGCCATGCTGTCTCATATTGTCCTTTGGTAAGCTCTGAATGGTTGTTGTTAATTTTTAACATAGTCAAATTGCCCCTTAATGTGTTAAAAAGTGTGCAATGGCAAAATTCAGGTCAAAATAATGTGTCCTGGGGAAATAGTCATTCCAAATACATTTTCTGCACCCCTGGTGAGACAGAAGCTTCAGAATACAAGTATCTAGACATAATGTTGCAGAGTGACAGGGTGGAGAAGGCAGTAGAGAGTGTTGTCTAAAGGGAGAAATGTATGCTGGGTAGGGTATTGTGGGGAGTTAACAGTATAGTAAAAGAAAAGGCATATAGGTATTATAATAGTACAGCCAATGTAAAGAGTATGCAGCATCAGAGTGAGATCCGTACATGGAATTGGAGGGTACGAACTGGAGAAGGTACTAAGACGGACAGTGAGGTGGGTGAAGGATAAGTGGAGAAGGCAAGGGCAGGCTGGTGACGACGATGGGAAGTTATGGCCATCATCAATGTTAAGGAACTGGGATGGAACTCACTGAAGGAAAGGTGGTAAATTGAGAGTGGCTGAGGTGAGTCGGGCTACCTGTTATCTAAGGCAGTGTACCGTATGGAGGAAGAGGGAACAATAATGAGATAATCCAGATGATGAACAAAGAAGAGCGAGGTAGACAGTCAATGCTTAGGAGATTGGCGAGGGAGTGGAATTTGCTTTAGGAGGAGTTGGTGATTGGGAGAAAGATTAGAGTTTATGAGAGGTTTGGTAGGGATTGAAGAAACTGTTTATCTTGCCACCAGATGGTTGCCAAATTGCGCAAGTATTATTATTGTTATTACTATTAGTAACGAAAATGTTTCATTACTCTAGTTTAGGTTACATTAGATTACGAATAGTTAGGTTAAATTAAGTTGGGTAACCAAACTTAACGAAAACTTTTCTTTAAGTAGGATACTTCTAATACAGTAGCTGTAGAAACATTTTTCATTAAAATATAAGGCTAAAAATCTAAAACCAATAGTTGGCTGGTATATGATGAGTAGCTATACTTAGTATTTGCCCCTGGTTGGTCGGACAAAAATTTTTATTGCATTAGTTACATTTATATATTGTGCATTAACAATTTAGCATATTTTAAGCTGTGCAGGTCATGTTCTTTATTTATTTTACGTTTTATTTCTTAAAATACATTCCGTTTGATTCCAAACAGAGCACTGCTCATAGCATATGGAACTCGTCAAATATATAATAGAGCAATACATAGAATATCCATTAAATAAAAATTTAACACAGCAAATTTAAGGACTCATCTGACATAGCAATTCACAAAACATCAGTCACACTGGACACCTAGTTCCTGGCAAATACTGAATACCATAGTACAAACAATAATAATTACAGTAAATTATATTATATACTATTGCTAAACTTAGTATTGTGAAGTTCATTTACAGATAAATGGCATCAGAACATAAATGCCAATTACATGTACACAAATAGTTGACAATTTAATGTGCCACAGTAACTCACCATAACCAGTCACATCTTAGACACTGTCACTGGTAAAATTATAATTCAGAAATATTTAAACTATGTAAGCAGAAGAATTTCACTAGGTTGTATAATAAAACTAAAATTTTGCACTGTAGAAATCCTCTACAGAATAAATGTGTGTTTTAATAATAACAATTTTAACCTTTGCTTGAAGATTTTGACATTAGACTTGCTCATTTGTTTAACGGCACCGCCTGCCCGCACGTGAGAGGCTCAAAAGTGACGGAGCTGTAGGGTCGACCTAGGAGCGCGCATCAAATGCAGTGTTGCCCCAACGAGCCACACGCTGAACTAGCGTGTAAGATTCTCGCTGAACGATTTTTACTATGGGACATTAAGCGGTGACCATATAATTTTATTGGTGGAAAGTCTGCAACTAAGTTCAGTGCAGGCAGCAATCTGAGTTTCACATACATCCAGTTAGTACATTTTTAAGTAGGGAAGTCAGAAAAGGCAGTTTTTAGCCATGTTAGAAGGCATAGAAATAGTATTTTTAATGAGTGTAGCGTCGTAACAATGATTTTACGACCTTGTCTGAAGTTTGTTTTCTTTCGTACGTTGGCACAATGGGCACACGTGGAACAGTTTCGCAGAAAAAACCTGTTTACGAACATGCTGCAACAAATTAGAAGCGTAAGGTATGCAGCTGCCTTAAACTCATTTGGCTAGTTATTAAACATCTTAGTGCCTGCAATGAGTATATTTTTATGGCATACATTGAGTCTCTTAAAAGGCATATGAAAGTAATTTTCTTGTCTTGTGTAATAAGAGTGAATGTCTGAATTACTATCAAAGGTATCAGTATTTACTAAATGTTTTAAGTTACGTAATGCAAAGCAAGCTGCGTTTAATTTAGAAATAATGTTATCAATATGATTTACGCCATTTAGTAATCTGTTTAGAAGCAATCCAAGGAATATAGTAGTTAGCTTTCTTTTATGCTAAATCTACCATATTTTACATTTAAATCATATTCTTGTGAATTTATAGCACAAAATTTAAGATAAACGGTTTTATCAAGATTTAGGTTTGGTTTATTTGCCTCAAACCATATTTTTAGATAGTCAGTTGCGTCGTTCAAAATTTTGGCAAGTTCAACTGGATCGTGATTTTGGCATAAAATATTCATTTTATCAGCAAAAAGTACAGATATAGCCTTTGAGGACAGAAAAGACAGTACATCATTTATGTAAAGAAGAAAAAGCAAAGGGCAAAGGATAGATCCTTGCGGAACACCTTGCTTAACTTGACGCCATATTAGATAATGATATTTTTAAATTATTAGTCAGGGTGTCCACACCAAACTGTAATAAAATTTCCCTGACCAAAATTTCAAATTTCCCTGACCAATATTTCTTTTTAATTTAAAAAGATCCTGCTTCCTTCATCCCCATAGCTGGCCTAGTTCTCCCTCCACTTTCTTTACGTCTATTTAAATTTACCTTTTCCATTTATTTATGTTAATAGGCTTACAAAGTTGAATTGCAAAAGATATTAATACAAAAGCAGAATGCAACAATAAAAACTGTAAAAATATAACAAATCACAGTAGGAAAGTAACAAAATGAATCAACAATATTATAGCACGCTTATCTCAAACAGAATAGACAAGATTTGTAGTCAATAGGTAAATTTTTTTAGTCGTTTAGAACTCTAACCATTCTTATGACAACTTCTAATATGTATTCATATTCTGAAGTAATATTTTCTAGCGTTCAATTTCAATGTCTTCTTTCTCTCTCTCCAATTTCATGATTTTCTTCTTTTCTTCTAGCTCCCTGACCTGTTGCTCAATTTTCCTTTTTTCTTTCCATTGTTTCTCTTCTGAATTCAACTAATTGTTCTTTTCCAAATAAGCTTGGTATCTTCGTCTCGAAGATCGCACAGAAGTTAGCATGCTTCTTGTAATGGTCACTTCTTGTGTTCCACCCATATTCTTCACAGCATCATAAATAATGCGCTGAGCCACTAGTGATTCTTCCAATGAATTTTTGACAAGGAGAGATTTGTTTATTGAGAAGCCACTTTCCACAGAAGCATTCCCGCGTGATAACATGAAACACAGCTTCATGACTTGCCACAGATCAGCAAACCTCTTGTCATTGCCAATAAGTAAATGGAAAAATTCATTAAGTCCAAGAGTATCCTTGTCTTGAGAGACAAAACCAGTGAAACTCTTCTTCCACCCCTCTGACTGAGCTTCTACAGTAAAAGTAACATACTGTTTTTTGGCTCTGTCTGCTAGGTTTTCTGGTATCCTTTTGGCACCATGTCGTTCTTCAAGAACAATATTGACTCTCTTCAAACCCAAACCTGACTGGAAGAGAATAATCTTAGGATCGAAGCAAATTAATCCTTGTATAAGATGCGATCTCAGAGGACTTTTCAGTTTTAACTTTTCTACAGTACTGACAAGAAATTTCCGAAACTCATTTTTAAACAACTATTTCTTCTTGTCAGAACACTTAACTTCTTACAGCATCTTTTTTGCAGTGTATCCAACACCAACTTTTTCAATAGGAATGAGATTTTCACTGTCAGACAGATTTAAATCAATTAGTTCCTGGCTTCAGCAATTTTTTTCTGGCTTGACAAACATTATTAGGAGATTCTTAAGAACATCTTCAAGTGTCGTGTACAGGAAAGGTACCAATAGTTTCTGACTTTGAAACCTAACCAAGAAAGGTTCACACTCTGATATAAGAGTTTTATAAGCAGCCATTCTAACTTTCAGAATAGGATCAGTCATTACTTCTTTGAGACATTTGTGATTATTATTTACTGCGGTTGATTCTTCATTCAACAAATTTCTGAACATTATCATATATTTTCAGTGTTCGTTCAACACATGCACCATTTTCTAGCCACCTCGCAGAAGTAAACTTAAAGAGAAAGTCTTTAGTCTGTGCAATTTCTGTGTACTTAGCTCGACGTACTGGGCTGTCTTTGAAAAGACCATACATGGCTCTCAGAACATGGTAAATATCGCAACCAGCTGTTTGATGATCTGTCTTCAATGCACAATTAACTGTATGTAGGCCACAGGTGCCAACATCAAGAAGAGTTTTCCTATCTGGGTTGTCAACTTACAGTTTCTTTTCAAGTTTCTTTTGAAAACAATGATTCACACTTGGCCCATCCATCGATACTTGCAACAAGTTTTCTAAAGGGAGCATGATAAGGCCTTCAGAGAATCCTGCCAACAGATGTCCAGCAGTTGCACGTCCAAAGAAAACACTGTTCCAATAACGTGTACAAACTCGTTGTTGGTTGACATCCCAAAAGCATACAAACATGTCCATTTGTCCTCTCTGCACCACCTTATTAAGTGATTCATCAAAACACACTACATTATCATTGCAGTAGTTCAAGTCAGACTTCAAACAATCTTTGAAATACGGAGCTAATCCATGACTAATTACATATGACGCTTTAGTTTTTTTCATTGAGAAATTCTGATATAGTTTGCTATCATGAAACATTCTTTGGAAAACAGATGCACTTCCGTCACAACAGTTCAACGACATATTTCCTGCAACTACTTCCAGTGCCCACATTATTTCTGCTGATGTAACATCACCTTCATTCACTGTGAAAGTCTTCACATTTGTTTGCTGCAAAACTGGAGCTGAAGAACTAGAAGACAATTCATCAGATCTTGAAGATGGGTTTGATGTAGGTACGCGAGCTACGTGATGGTAATGAAGGCACGTCACACTGTTCAGATCTGGTGGATTTAGCAAAAGACAAAATTGTGGGTTGCAAACACGTACTTCGAGCATTTTTTACATGTTTTGGTCCCTTAGCATGAGAAAGAACATATTACTAAGCTTGAAAGATTTCACACATAACTTTACAATAAGCTAACTAAGAATTTCCAGACACTAAGTCAAACCAACCAGTGAATTCTGGATTCAGTTTGTAATTTAACCATTGTTTATTAAATATACACTGTTTAGCCATTGTTCCTTGAATGAACTATAGCAAAACAACACCTGATGGAACAGTTCACTAATTTATATCCTTTCTGTCTTCACCAAATAACACTACGGACACTTTTATTTCAAACCAGAAACCAACATTTCAAAATAAATACTGAGGTCTACATTGTATTATTATTTACCAGTCTCTTAAAAAAAATGCAAAACAAATACACATAAATAGATGGTTGCAGTAAAATTCATTCCACATGATTACAATCATTGTACTTTATTTCAAACTAGAATTACATGACAAAAAATAATAATTCAATCAGAGCCTAGCATGCAACATTACAAACTGCAAGTCTACGACTGGAAACAAATGCTTACACAGTCTGGACTATGGCAGACTGGAGCATGACACTTTCCCCTCTAATTGCTACCACTGGGGAATTTCCATGACTTTTCCAGGATTTCAAGTGAGTTCCCTGACTTTCCAGAATGTGGACACCCTGTCAGAGTTACTTACTGCTACTTGTTGATATCGTTGAAATAAATATGATTCAAACCATTGAAGTGTAGTGCCATGAATACCATAGTACAGTATAAAATTATTTAAAGCAGCCACAGACACAGATGTCTTTGCCATAAACCCGTATTCAGATTTAGTCAGGATATTATGGGCAAGATATTTTAATAATCTCATACACATTAATTTTTCAAGTAGCCTATTTTGGCAAAAGAAGAACTAAGTGAAATGGGTCAGTAGTTGCACATAGACTTTTTTATTCTTAAAAATATGGCTTAAGGGTAAACAGATTTTATGAACTCAGTTTTTCAGCAACTTACTAGAGATATTATCAAATCCTTAAGAGGTTTCGGTTGGAAGAGATTTCTTAGAAATAAGTGTTAAAAGAATTAGCTATTTGCCTCTGCTCAGTTTAAAAAAAAAGTCTCATTACTCATGTGTAAAGTGATGGCTGTATTAATATTAAGATATTTACCCATACGGGACTTAATGGTACATATGTGCCAGAACTCCGAATCGTTCCACACGACTGTATATTTTTAGGGTGTAAAGCCATGACAGGATCCTTTCTACCTGTCAAAATCGGACAGTCACCGTCACAGCCTCTGACCTATTACAAATACCAGGAAAACATACTGTGGTTCTAAAACATTTCTTTTTTGCTGATGTTACGTGATAAATATATTACCAAGAAAAGTTATCCAGCGGAAAGTAAACCAAAATTAATATTTACTAAACGTGGCATTCCCAATAACTCCCACAATAACCTTTTTATTGATTTTTAACATAAGTACAAACCTAAAATAAAGAGTTACGTATTTGGAATAATATGTTATAATCCGTAAAAGGTGTATTAACAAGAAATTAATAGTAACAAAATGAGTTAGTTAAACAATTATTACACGGGAAAATACTGACCAAAAGAACGATGTTGTACCATCATCAGAAAATTTAAATTCGGCAATGTCCGTTTTCCAATTCGACTTTGTAGTTTCTCGGCAATGTTCTTTTGCTTCTTTGGCTGCATTATTTCTTCTCAATACTGCCATGTAAATTCGAAATAACACATAAATATCTCGGCACGAAAAAATTTGTTTAAATATCAGCTGTTTTTAAAGCACACTTCCATTGTAGCCAACAGTAAACATGATGACACTTCACGTGGAACATGTGAGTCAAACATCAGAATAATCATGTACTAGAACATTATGTGAAACAGAACTACATTTGGACTAGATATTATGTTAAAACTCTACATTTCCATCAACTGAATGAACGGCAACCTACTTTTCTCAATGTAATTCAAAACAGCCGACTCAGTTGTAAAACTAGTTTGTTGGCCCCACTTTACATCATTTTATTACCAGGATAACCAGCTTTTAAAGACTAAATTCTTCTGCAAAACTTATAAAACGAATATAATGGGCGTTAGCCGTTATTATTATATTATTATACAGCCCTGAGAGCTGAAATTCCAAAAATAATGCAAATCTGTTTTTATAAATGTTTGCAAATTTTTCCTTCTGAATTTAGGTGTGGACCACGTGGAACACTGGGATTTCTTTTTTTTTTTTTTCCGAGAACCTCTTTATTCTCTTAACCCTCGTTTTAGTGCCTTTTCTCTGCAAATTATTTTATGCTGTTTGTTGACTTTGATTCTAAATTCTTCTCTTATTTTTAAATCGTCGTAAGTGTTTCTTGTGGATCTTCTTTTAACCTCTCACCTCTTCGACCCACTTCAGTGAACTGTAACTGAAGATATTTTTGCTCTGTCGGCTTTCGTCCGTTCTTTGTAGGTGCTGTTTCCACTTTGCGCCCGTGATCGTTTCGCTGTACTGGCAGAGTTCCTCGTTCTCATATTCTTCCAGGTCCCATCAGTAGTCTTAAGTCTTCTGGGGTCCCAAAATTTTCCTGAGAATCTTCCTTTCCTTCTTTTCAGTTACTTCCAACTGTCCTTTTTCGCTTAAGATAAGACACTCCGAAGAATAGAATCCTTTTTGGTTTTATATTGTATTATATAAGTGGGGTGTACGTCTCGTCGACGAGATCATTATAGACGGCGACACACAACTTTGGTACAATGACAGGAGCTGGGAGAGGAGTCGGCCATGGCATTTGTAAAGAAACCACCCCAGCATTCGCCTGGAGCAATTTCGGGAAATCATAGAAAACCGAAATCAGGATGGCCAGAGCCGGGGATCGAACCCGGGTCCTCCCTAAATCGATTCCAGCGTGCTACCGTTACTCAACCTCGCTCGGTTTTAGCCTTGTAGGATATTGCTAGTTTTTTTCCCTTCCTGTTTCGTGTCTGTAGGCGAAATCAAACTTTCTGTCTCTTCCTTTGACTGTCTCTTAGTCCAATCCATTAGGTTGTTTTCACTCTCAAAGTATTTGAATTTACTAATTCTGAAGGCAGTTGTTTGGTGGAAGGGGGAGGGGTTTGGTGGGAACACGTACCCTACTCCCACCCCTTACTCACCGGGGCTCTTCGCAGATATTAAAAATTAATATAAGCTATTTTACCTATAAGAACTAAAATTTTGCACGTTGCAAATTTTTGATATGAACATTAATATTTAATTTTAAGTGGGCTAGCGACCATGATCTCTGTACTGTGGGGAGAAAAAAAACTTGGAAAATGTATTTACACAGTAATTGTCATTCAATATGTATTGGTTTATATGTACATATTTAACGGTTTTTATAGTTTAAAAAAATATTTATGTAACAGGGCAAGTTGCCTTAACGAGATTGTTGTTAAAATGATGGCTGTGTTAATTATAAATATTTAATAAAAACGAACTCCAGGGGAAAAATCGTGAAAAAGTGTTGCATAGAATAAAAGGGGATTAAGAAATTCAGAAGAATTTCTGCTAAGAAATCATAATGACACGTCTTTTCAGCCCGCAGGTTGGTTTGAACCTCTGAGGGAACCCCCGGAGACGTGACTGGGTGAGTGTTAAACTCAGGGGCGTCATTTGGGGCTACAGGGGGGGGGGGCAAATGCCCCCCCTGGATTTGGAATTTTTGTGTATAAATATATTTTTTGTATTTTTAAATGTAAATAATGCTAACTTAAGGACATAAAACTGAAGTTTTATTATTAAAGTATCTAATTTATACATGCTTAATTAATTAAAAAGATGCAACAAGGTCACTGTCGTCAGAAAACAAAATCTTGCCCCCCCCCCTGGAAAAACCTGAAATGACGCCCCTGAAACTGCGGTAGTTCGCCATTGTCTTCCGCAGAATAGGTGTTAAGATGGGAGGGGCTCCCTGCAAAATTTTAATTGTTTTAACACTTTTTATTTGTACGAGACTTTGTTTGTTGTATAGGGATACATTGTGACTATTTTATACAGCAATGAAAATTTTCTAGGTTTTATAGTTTTTGTCTAATGGCATGTCAAAGCCGAAATTTGCATAAAATGGCTTTGCACAAGAAACGAAAACCACCTGATTTACAGAAATGAAATAATTCTCACTAAAGAACAGTGTCGTGGGCTACGTCTAGACATGCATGAATAAAAAACAACAATTAAAATTTTTTGTACATAAAAAAATTTCAGAATTTGTTTAATTTTTTGTTAAATTGCACTTTATCTTTATATGTGCATAACTCAGTTGTGATACATAGTGGGTTACCATTGTCTCTTCCCATGTCCTTCAATTTTCATTGAAATGACTAAAAGAACATAATTTATATCCCTGACACTATACAAACGTCTCCGGCATTAGTCACAAATATTTACATACTCATTTCCTGATGACTGAAAAGGCGAGAATATGTTCATAATTGGAAAAATAATACATGATTGATTGCGTGGTCAACGTTGGTCAGATGTTGTGAACTAATGAGTTTACAACAAGGTGATATGCATGGCGATATGATAGACTAAAGCGCGAAAGTGACACAGTTTAAAAACGAGTTTTTAAACAACCGAAAAAAAAAAAAGGGTTTTCCAACTGGGTTTGGGATGACCAGCATTTATACCAGCAAAGCAATATGAATCGAGGAAAGAAGTAATTCCAATAATAATTAAATTAATTTTTTCCACCCAATTTAGACTTTTGAAATTGATATTGAATTTGAAAAATCACGTCATAACTATATGTCGCGGTGTGCGGCTTGAAGCATATAAAAAACACATTATGAAATATATTTGTATTTAAAAAAGTTCTCAAAGTAAAAAAATTAGGAAAATTTTGATATATATTTTTTAATACAAAAATTGTTTGTACTGAGTTTTCATATGCTTCAAGCCGTAGCCCGTGATATGTCATTCAGATGTGATTTTTCTTTTCATTCCATTATGTTTACTGGTTTTCAAGTTTTGTATTAAGTTAAAATATGCAAATTTTGACTCTGAAATGCTATTATGGGAGAACTGGCTGAGCTAATTTTTTTGTAAGAGGAAAATGCACTCCCAAGTAATGTCTATAAAACTAACAATAATTCATACAAATATAAAATTGTAATTTCCCCCACTTGAACACCATTAAGGTGTTCGCCTACCCCACGTTTCAAATGCGTTGCAGTGTGTTCGTAAACAGGTTTTTTCTACGAAAATATTCCACGTTCGCACACTGTGCCAACGTACAAAAAAAAACTTCAGACAAGGTCGGAACCTCATTGTTAAGATGCCACGCTCATTAAAAACACTGTTCCTAAGCCCTCCAACGTGGCTAAAAACTGCTTTTTCAAACTTCCGTACTTCAAAATGTACTAACCGGATGTATGTGAAACTCAGATTGCGACCTGCACTGAACTACGCTACAGACTTTCCACCAATAAAATAATATGGTCACCGCTTAGTGTCCTATAGTAAAAACCGTTCGGTGGGAAGCTTGCACGTTAGTTCAGCGCATGGCTCGTTGAGGCGACGCGACATTTGATGCGCGCTTAAAGGTCGACTTTATTGCTCCTTCGCTTTTTGTGCTGAAGTTTTCTTAGGTTCTTCCTGGTTCAAATTAGGAAGAAATCAGGCTTTAAATTTTAGGATATTAATTATTTCTTACAATGCAGTAATTAACTGACACTCTATTACGATAACACACACCTAACCGTAAAATGCAACGTTTATATTAAAAAACAATTCCGTTATTTCGTAAAACCCTTCATTTATTATTCGAAAAGAATAATTATTACAAAATAGATATGCCAGGTTCCCGCTGTTAGAGCAGGGGGGTGTTGAGGCGAGGCAGTAAAGACGAGGTAGCCCCCACCCAGGGGCGCGAGAAAAATGCACGTGCTACCAACTGCACAGCTACGTGGTCCAGTAAGAGAGTAATTTTGTCTCGAGAGTACGAAAGTGGTTCATAAACCCCCCCCCCCCCCAACCCCTTAATCCAACTACTTTGACCGTTTTTTAGGTTTGCTTAGTTTAGATTAGTTTCGGTAAGCTTAAATGCCTTAAAGTTACAGTATGTTTGCTTAGTCGAAGGGCGGTTTTGTTAGGTTAGGGAACTGCAATAACAATGTAATTCTCGTACATAGCTAACGGTTCTTTTACTAACGCTCGAATGTTGGCGAAGCTCCCTGAACAAAGAGCCACCTTTGTGCTCCAGAGACGTGTGTTGTATAGTCGCAGTCAGTCGGCATTGGACTGTTGACCGGTATGGATGTTTGTGCAGCGTTGTTCGTCGTCGTCATAGCGCTGTTTGCCTGCCTGTTGTTTGCCAGCATGCGACGACCACACAACTTCCCTCCAGGTATGTAGTCCCTACCTGTCTAGCTCTCACTTTATCTTAACATCGCGTCGTCTAGCGGTTAGGAGGCGCGGCAGAAGATACAACTTCGCTATAGGCAGGCCCTGGGTTTAAGTACCTGGCGCCATGGGCTGATTAAAATTCCCTGTTGTGAATTATTTATCTTAAGTATGGGGGTGCATGAAATACATAAAATTACAAAAGGGCGTAATTTATCAAGAAAATATTTTTATTTAAAGTAAAACAAAATCTTGCGAGTTACGGCCCTTCCAGATTGCCGCCCCGGGCAAATACCCAGTCTGCCCAGTTATAACACGAGACCTGGCTATAGGTCATTCATGATAAAGTGAGCATTTCTGAAAACCTTCTTGTATAGAATAATAACTGACAAATATTATTTGTTATGAATTCTGAAGTTAGATTTTTCACACGGTACAATATTTGTGTACGGTATATTGGGAAAAAACAGAAGACTAAAAATTTTCTGGAAGGAAAAAAGGGACTAGTTTACTATGAACCACTTATAGCTGCCAACCTACCTTTGTTTAAAAACTCGCCATAACGTAAATTATATAACCAGTTGGCCATTCTTGCTAGGTATTATCTACCAGGTTTTATATGGCGCCCAGGTCTGTATTCGCTTTTCGTAGTTTCAGAGATGTATAATTTACACTAATCTTGTAACTCAGGATGACGACAAGTACCTATCTGTCTTGCCCCACTCTTCTATTATAAGGAAAAAGGAAAGGACCCCCCTCCTCTTTCTTCTTGACCTTCTCTCCGTTGCCACTGCTGAAGTTAAGAAGTCCGTACTAACGTTTTCTCCACCACCCCAAAATTTAGTGGCCTGAGGTGGTACGGAAAACTCAGATTACTAATAATATAGAAGGTTCATGGATATATGGTTACAAACGTCGTGAAATGATTCCTTGAAAAGAATCAAGTAAAGTTATGTAAGTTACATCAACTTTTTGGTTGGCGCACATTTTAAGGGAGAAATTCGCGATTAAAAATTGGCATCGAAAATATGTGGAAAAAATTGTTTTGAATACATTTCACCTTCAGTAGACAATGGGGTTAGTCAAGCCGTTTGTTTGATACATAAATTTTAGCATTTCATTTTTTGTCTATTAAATGGCACAGTTTCTAGCAGGAGAACAAAAAAAAAAAAAAAAAAAAAAAGTCTCCTTGTCGCAACACCCTCCAGTGAACAGTTTTCGAGAAAATGGACGTAGAATATGTGTATCCTTACATGTAGGCAACACGCAATACTCAGCAGGTTCGTGCAACTCGTATTGCTTAATGAAGGAGAAAAATACTTGAAACCACTTTTTCGTATACACTATGGTAATCTTGTTTTTGTAGAACTTACCCTAAATGTCGTTACTTATTTCTCCTTAATTTTGGTTATTGCAAATGTTTGTTTTTTATGTCAATTCCAATCGCGAATTTCTCCCTTAAGATTTTTGCCACCAAAATCTGCATGATATAACTTTACCTCTTTTTTTTATGAAGAATCATATCTTAGAGTTTATAATATAATTCGTGAACATTCTGTATAAAAGTAAAATTGTGGTTGAGTAATAGTTGTCTATCGTTTCCTTGTAAATAACAGTTTACATGACCGAAGTTGTGAGATTACTCTCTCTTTTTTCCCTACACCCTGAAACTGCTTCTATAGCCTAGATAATATCAAATCATTGGAAACACTGCTCACCATATACTAATTTATGTTACTGATGTAACTATTGTACTAAGGAACTGTCGAAATTAATTCAGCTGTGAACATAGAAAAACCTGCAAATTATTTCAAACCATAAAGCCTAAATCCAATATGGAAATAATATTTTATTTCTGCCAGGGTTAAAACGTACCTTCAATCTTCTGCTAGTAATAACTAACTCTCAACATGCCCTCTCCTCCCCCAACCACCCTCTTTTGTGTAATACGTACACGTGTGTTGTCTAACAACACTGTTAATGAAAATGTAAAAATAGCTGTAGGCCTAAACATTCCACATCTTCCCACTCCCTAAATTGTCGAATTTTAAAAAAATCATAAAGCTTCATTATGACGCTTAAAGCATCTCGATATCTGAACGGATTTAAGCGCGGCACCATTGAAAACACACTCATTCCTTTTCCGCTCCCTTAACATTCAAATAACGAAAAATGAATATTTAGTGGTTGCCTAGAGCGTAGGGGGAAGCCATCCTCAAAATTCCATGTCTCTAGGTCCAGCAGTTTAGGCTGTGCGTTGTTGTTGATGAGTGAGTGAGTGAATGAGCGAGTGTGTGAGTGAGTGAGTGAGTGAGTGAGTGAGTGAGTGAGTGAGTGGGACATTTCAGTTCATACAGGATGTACAGAAACAAACTGGAGACGAATCTGTAAGTAGCAAAATGTTGTACGAAGACATTTTACGTGCTCAATGTGGCAATACAACAGGGAGAAATACCCCTTCCGCGTTCTACGTCCAGGTATTATTTTACGTATGTTACGTCAAGTAACCGTAGAATGTTGTGTGGACTGTTCGGGATTTTAACCTGCACCCACTGGCGCACAAAGGATTTGCTTTTAGGGAGGTCCAAATAATTGTTTCTTAAATACATGTAGAAATAATGTTCCTGCAATGATTATACATCCTTTGCGAATTCTTTATGTTGTTCCTTATGTTAGACACTTGCACTTCCATTATTTCTTGTAATTTTTTTACCAAGCAATAGATCATGTATAGGCCGTTCATGATAAAGTGAGCATTGCATACAATATTCTTTCAACCGTTTTCCAGCCACCTTTACGATTTTTAAAATGAAAACTTCCATGTAACTAAAAACCTGTGTAAACGTTTCAACACTCTCAATAGTTAACATATATTGGCCCCATAAAACATATTTTTAGTTAATTACAAGTTCTGCTGAATGTTCAGTTTATAGTGAACAGCCTATAAATGTAAAATAATAAAAGAATGGTATTTTTATCACAAGCAATTTTAAATCCGTGGCTTAAATTTTATTTGGTAAGTGTGGTTATTCTTAACACGTTCTGAACCAAACAAAGCCTTAATTCAGAGAAATCTAAATCAATTAAAAAATATTTTCCGACTAACGAGGTGAAAAGAGGTGTAAAATGATAAAATGAGTTTTTATTTAAACGTCGATATGTCTTGAACCCAGAGGGCTATTGTCGTGTTCTTCAGGTTAAAGAGACACCAGTACCTTAAGTAGTTTAAAATGTGACTCAAGGGTATTTTCGAAATTCAAACACTTAGGAGGTGAAAAGACCTGGAATGTGTTTTAGATAAATCTTTTATACATATCGAACCGATCGATACATTCAGTTTATTTTTGCTTCAGGATGATGATTACGTAAATGGCTGCAAATAGGTTTTAATATTTCTCAAAATTCGAACTCTCACTATCGTACAGGGGTGATACGTTTTTTAATGAATGAACGATTTTGCTTTGACTGAATAAGTTATCGTCGTGATTTTCACTTCACTTGGATACTTGAATAAATATTTAAGGTGTGAAATTAAGATTTTTCGAAATTCGACACCTAAAAAAAGGCACAAAGTAAGTAAAGACATGAAAGTTGTTTTCTATCAGTCGATGAAACATATATAACCAGTACAGATATTGAGGAAGTGTTCCCGTCAGAATTATGCTTACGTCCTAAGTAACTAAACAAAGTAATACAAGTTTTTCGTAGGTAACTTGTTTATTAAGAAGAAAAATTTATTTGTAAACTTTCAAGGCAGACAATCCGAAAAGCAAGTACGGCAAGCGAGAAATAACCCTTGGCGTGCACAGCAGTTGATCTTTGCGGGGACAAGTATGCCCAGTGGATAATAGGCCGATCATCGCTTTAAGGCTCTTTACGTTCTACTGTTTTTGCGATAGTTACTTTTTTAAAACTTAAACGACACCATATTTCATAAATCTGGCAGTTTTGATTAAAATTGTTTTTGCGTGGTAGATACATTTTTCGAAGCATGAAATTATACGATTTCGAAAAAGTAAATTAACCAGAATTTCGTTTATTACATATTTATATAAAACTACAGTATTTACTGCCTTAAAAAAACTGCCAACGTTGAGGAGACGAATTTAAACAAAATTGCCAGGCAGATTTTTGATATCATGGCTCGTTTAGGCGTAAAAAATTAGTATCTCTAAAAAGTAGAAGCTAGGGATCATGGCCTTAAAATCCCGGTTCACTTATTTTGATGAATTTATCTTAATTCCGTTCCTAATTAAATATTTTACAAGGTATAACTTAAAGTTCTTCAATAGGGATGTAGCTAGTTACTATACATTTCATTACAAACACTGTATTCGAGAAATTAAAGTATTACTATGAAATAATTAAACTTATATAAATTTTAAGTTAAAAATTCTGTCTCATCAAATAATAAACACTGAATAACTGCCAGTACCGATTTCGTCTAATAATACGCACCTAATAGTAAAAAGCAATGTTTCTATAAGGAAACATGGCCGGTTATTCGCTATAGCCTTCATTTATTAACCGAAAATGATTATTGTTAACAAAAGAGGTGACACAGCCTCTCAAATCGGAGAGGGGAGGGAGGGTCCTTGCCACGGGAAAATGTTTACGAGGTTCGTAATGTGGATTATTTAAGCATAACGCTGGTAGAAATTTTAATATTTTTATAATTTTATCTTTAGAATAATTGGAAGGAGAGACATGAACCCCCCCCCCTTGCCCAGACCAAGCACGCCTATGATTACAACACATTAGAAGCGCATTACAAGCAAAATCCGGGGACACACCCGCCGGAATTCAAACCCGGTTCGCCTTGGTGGGAGCCGAATGGTCTTACCACTCGGCGAAAAACTCACGCCGGCGAGGTAGAGGTACCAACTGGAAGCTGATTCTTATTATATAGATTTGAAAGAGACTGGTCTGGTGCATGTAAGCGAAGACATCGAGCTGTGAACATCTGCCTGGTCGCGCCGTCTTCAATAATTGTTTGGAGGTTATGACAGGCTGACACGACTTGTATGAGGTCAATAGACTGATCAACTATCGCGCCGTCTGGAAGTCATCTCTCTCGCTGCTAATAGTAAACGGGGACGACAGAATCAGGTTGTGTTACACTTGGCTGGTTCAAGACACTAAATGGTCGTGTGGCTTTGTTTTAATGAAGGCTTAATATTCTAAAATGCTTTATTTGTTAGTGCAGAGGACATACTTAGCCCTCGTTACGTAACGAAATTTGCTAAATACTGAATGCGAAGTATCCGGCACATAGTATCAAAATGTACGTATAGGAGGAGTACATTTTAACGATTAAACATTGTGATCATATATGATGTTTTAAAGTATTAAAATAAATGGACCGGCAGACTCTATCTAAACCTAACTGACAAATTTTGAAAGATTATTCCTGATGTGGAAATAGGAAGACTGAGATACGCAGCCTTTGGTGTAGGTAAAATAGCGAGAAATGTGACGTTTTCAAAATTTGAGGCAACAAATCATCATTTACCGGTACTGCCAAATTTCTAAAATTACTTTCAGTACAGAAACAAAGAAATGGTTATATTAATTTGTGAAACCATAGAGTACCTAATAATTAATAAAATTTATTAATTGTACTATACTCCAACCCTAATCGAGTTAAATATATGCGTTACAATAAAACTGTCTACGTTTTACAAGAGATAACGCAATGCTATTATAATATGGAACAAAAATGTCTAGAAAAAATTTCTTCCTCGGGCCCATTCACTGTAAAGACTAGATGTTAACTGCCTGCCTGATAGATAGGCAATCAGTAATGACAAGCTGTGCAACGTGTTGCCCTCAACCGTGAGGTATACATGTAGTTACATAAGTAAGTTACACAGATAACAGCTCGTAGATTTTCGTATTGTTAGAAATAGATATCTGAAAATATATTGAAGTTCTGGCATCTACTAGTTGACTGCCGTACCATCACAAACAACCCTACAAGTGTTCAATAATGCTACAGTTTACAACATTGTAACATTTCATTCGAATTATTAAGGGGGCCACTTGGACGGATGTATTTTGCGCTTTCGAGGCCTAGAAGTGCGGAAGCCATGTTCAGACTCTAGAAATATGCTTTAATGAGAGTAGTGGTGCACCTGATAAGTGTTTTGAATGCTATACCTGAGCAAACATCACTCAAGCGCGTTTGCGCGTGGAACAGTTTTCAAATAATATTGTAACGACCGTAGTTCTGCACAACGCTCAGCGGCTTGGGCAGGCGATCACCTTAAGGGCGCGGTCTACAGCAATTTTCATTGTCATATTTTTATTTTTATATTTGTACCAGATATTTTTTTCTTATTTTAGACATAAATTTAGACTAAATTTTGGTCTTATGAAATTTTTTTGCCCCTCATAATTTTGGTGTAACGACTCATAAACGTCAAAATTTGCATGTTACGGTTTTTTGTGCACCACTAAAACCAACTGATGTAACAAAATGAAAAAAAAATACAGTGAATAACGATGTTATATGTTACAACGTCTCCTAAATAAAAACAAAAAATAAAATATTTTGTTTTGAGAAAAAATTGCTAAAATTTTAAATTAAAGTTTAAAAATTCAAGATTTTTTTATTACCCAAAAAAGTTATTAATTTTTTATAGGAGATGTTGAAGTCTACAACATCGTTTTTCACTGTAATTTTTTCCAGATTGGTATGTCGATTAGTTTTAGTGGCGTACATAAAACCGTAACATGCAAATGTTGACGTTTAAAAGTCATTACGCCAAAACTGTGAGAGATAAAAAATTTCATAAAAGCAAAATTTAGTCTAAATTTATCTCTAAAAGTATATAAAAAAAGTATCTGGTACAAATATAAAAATAAATATATAAATACTTTAGACTGAGCCCTTAATGTAGGACATCAGTCGCCATATTAAATTGTTTTATTAACCACATTTTAAAATTAATTTTGAGAAACATTTGTGGAATTTGCCATTATCGTGTGAATTCTATTTATCTTGCGCTAAAGTAGAAGTAGCCTATAGCATTTGAACATTTCGCGTATGTTTAGGCCGCAATCAGTCAAGCATTTTTGAAATTCTTAATTTGCTGAGCTGATTGTGGTCTAAATATACGTTAGAAGTTCGAATGCTGTAGGCGTACTTGTCCTGTAGCGCAAGGTAAATACAACCCACGCTATAACAGCAAATTACACACTTTCCTTCACAGAATTTTAAAATAAATAAAATGATCCAAAGGCGCTATGAAATCCCCACTTTAAGAGATAATCAAGCTGTTTTCTGTACAATCGGTGTTTACACGAACACGCATGTGTCCGTAAATAATTTTACCGGGAAAATATAGTCTAGTTTCTTCCTAGAAAATATAAAAATAAGTATTATCCATCTGCAGACACAATTTTTTACTTTAGTCCAACCCACGGTCGTAGAAGAACAGGTCTGGACACTCGCCTATCTAACAATGTATTTTGCTTGACCCCCTTGTTGTTTGGTTGTAGTTCGTCAAGTTACCGAGAATGTCGTACTTTTTGGCGCTGTTTTCCGGGCGGTCGGACGCAAACGTCTTTCACTTTTTTCCATCGTTAAATTTATAAAGTAAATAAAGATTGCTGGAGCCTTTTCTTAAAATTGCGAGCGAAGAAAGTATTTCATAAATTGATACAAAATACGTTTTGATAATTGTTTATCTTAGCGGAAAGGAAGTGGGCGGAGTTTAGTCCAACCACCGTAACATCAGCGCCAATAAAACACAATATTCTCGGTAACTTGGTGAACTACAGCCAAACAACAAGGGGGTCAAATATCCAGGCGAGTGTCCAGACCTGTTCTTCTACGACCGTGGTCCTACCGTATGTCATTAAAGAGAAAAATGGCGAAAATGATTGAAAATTCCATTTTTTGGGCATTGATGCTCGGTCTCCTGAAGGCAAAGGAGGAAAAATACATCATGTCTTCGGTAGTTTAGTCCTTTGGATTTTGATACATACAATAATAACATACTGTCACAGATCTAATTTGCGTCTGTCTTCGCCTTTTGAGAACTACTCTTGGAGTTTCCTTATGGAAACACTCGCAGGTCGAGCATGGTTCTGATTTTCGCCGTCACATGGCGTCTTAATAACAAAGCGTCACCGATAAGACACTTCGAGAGTATAGTTCTGTTTCCGTGATTTATGAGGCGGTATCGTTGTTCTGTGCAGACCTCTTCCCTTCTTTCCCCATCCACTGTGATGGTTTAGGTTCGTTTACATTAGGTCAAGTTGATTTAGGTTAGTTTAAACTACAAAAAGAATAAGTGCCGTGCACTGAATTGGAGGACTGTTTCGTTTGGTTGGGAAACTGCAGTAAAAATGACTATGTAGACGGTGCTGGAACGCCTCGCGCCTGCGGCACATTAAGGGGCCCGCCTACATAGCTCCTTAGCGGTCGTCCGACCTCATGGACGTGGAGTTTCCCCCCACAAAAGCGGGATTGGGTCAACCCCTGTTGTGGAGGAGGTTGTCTCTCGCTCTCTCTGTTGTCCTCTCGGCTCGGTCTCGCGAATCCTTCAATTTCCCACAACACTGGCTGCATATTTGCGCAGGACACATATTACAAGAACAAGATTTCCTCAAAATTTTCAGTTGTTACAAGGTACAAACAGTCACGGGATCGAAAGCTAAAGGATAGATCTAGTAAGGTTAAATGGTTATAAGTAAAAATAAGAAAAAAATAACGGCATTACGCAAGCCGGAAAAGCCACTAATTTTGAATGTTAACGCCTATTTTATAATTACTTAAGAAACTGATAGAACTGAAACCATTTACCCTTAGTATGAGGTACCTTAATATATTTTATATGTCAAGCACACAATCTCACGACTAATATTTTCTGTAAAAAAAAAACGATTCTCCTGAACCTCTACATCACAACCATCATGGCAGTTAGGCGGGCCCCTTAAAGGAGTTCAAGTGCGGAATAATCGTAATGTTATATTTGTATGAAGTAGGGTTAGGTTTGTAGGCGTTAATTGGGAGTACATCATCCTCTTACGAAAAGAAAAAAAAATAGCTCGGCCAGTTTTCCCATAATGACACTTCAAAAGCCGAAATTTGCACATGTTTGTTCTTATAAGCTGCAAAAACCAGTTAACATAACAAAATGAAAAAATTCACACTTAAACTAAATGTAACAGGATACTGCTTGAAATCTTTTAAAATATATTACAAAATATTTTTGTATCAAAAATAATTCCTGAAATTTTGTATTTTTGCCTTTTTTACCAGTTTATTTTAAATACAAAAAAAATTGTAATTTATTTTAAAACATGTCCGAGCAGGGACCTGTGGCGTGTAGTTGTAGAGTGTTTTTTTTATTTCATTAGGTTCGTTGGTTTTTGTGGCTTATAAGAACAAAAAAAAATATGCAGCTTTTGACTCAGATGTGACATTATGGAAAAACTGGTTGAGCTATTATTTTTTATTTCGTAAAAGTAAAATGCATTACCAAGTAACGTCTACAAAACTAACACTATTTCATACAAATATAAAATTGCGATTTTTCTTCATTT
The DNA here is from genome assembly GCA_003012365.1 of Medauroidea extradentata. Lineage (NCBI taxonomy): Eukaryota > Metazoa > Arthropoda > Insecta > Phasmatodea > Phasmatidae > Medauroidea > Medauroidea extradentata. The sequence goes on from PNEQ01113560.1 coordinate 26,280, forward strand.
GGACGCCCTTAAGGGGTCTCCCTAGTTAGGTTGCGTTTGTGTGTGTGAGAGACAGGAGCGATAAGTGCCCCACTAACTGACGTATGTTATACATTATCTCCTCTCCGCGCAAGCCACTCAGCTGGTGTGCAGTGCTTTACTATTATCCTTTACTTTAATTGTAGCAGCATAATTCAAAGTCTAGAACTTGTTTATATAGTTGTTTTTTTTTTTTTTTTTTTTTTTTGTCATATTTGATTGTTATTTTTCCAGATACGGCAGTCTGAAAAAGCCATTTTTGGCCATTTTGAGGGGCCCGAAAGAAATGTTTCTTAGAAATGTGCCAAATTTTTAAAAATATAGTAACATAGTACGAAGTATGTGTTCTTTTCGTAGAAATACAATATAATGTGTTATAAATAGTTTCTCCAAGAAAATAATAGTCGTAATTTGCTGCTACACATTTCGAGCGAGGTAGGGTTGCAGTGGTTTCGAAAATATTATTATTTTTTTAACGCAAATTAATACGTATATCAAAAATTCATCTTACATTTTAACACTTATGTATCATCGTTTGTATATGAATTTTTATGTTACAATACACCAAACGGATTTTTAGATTTTTGCCCCTGAATATAATTTGTGGTCAAAATAAGGTAAAATGAAGCAAAATAATTTTTTGCTAGCAAAGGGTTCATTATTTATAAAAAAATTAATTAATTAAAATAAACGCTCTGCCAAAATTGTGTAGGCCTATCATATGACTGTACACAGTCTCTAATTTTTTCAAAGCATTTGGTTAAAAAATATTCGAGTTATTTGAAATTGTTTAAAATAAATTATAGATCATGGTTGTACATGCACAGAAGCTAATTTCTCCGTAGACTGGTTCTGTTTAGGCGCTAGTCTCTCCGTTTGGCAGCTACGATTCAAACCCTGTACAGCCTGTTCGCAAACATCACCAAAAACTTCGGAAGGCGATTGCTTAAGAAACATGAAGCAGAAAATATGTAAGAAACTTTGTACTTAGACATAATATTAATGGGTTAATAAGCCATTGAATACCGCGTTTGGGAAGCGTTACTTCTCCACAGTTCTTAATAAACGAACTACGTAAAATTACAATACTCCAATATTGACTAATGTTGGTGCAATCAACACCCCCTCCCCTCCCCCAGTAAACGTTGGTTGATATCCTCCACCTTCATGAAAATAAAAAGAGTGGTCACCCTCAAATTGCATATATTTTTACCGCCCGCATATTCGAGCATTTGAAAATGGATGATTGAGTAATGTGACCTGCGTAACAATAATATATAATTTTTTTATAGGACCCACTGTTTTCTTACAAATCTTACGTAAAGCTTGGAAGCAATGGTGTGTAAGCCTAGCGCGTGGCAATATTGCATGCATACGGGTATTTGATTTATACCGCACATACTAAGGTAGACATTCACTGAAAACATCACGTACCGTACCTTAGCTCACACAACAGTAACCAAGATTTTATTCCTGGCATACTATTGCAGCTGAAGCTTGTACATGTTTTGAAGGAAAACGGCCATTCTCACAGTTCGGGAATGAAACAAGGTGACCCCAAAATTTCCAGGTGTGGGGAACCCTTCACTGTTGGCCTAGGTGCGTAGTCTTCAAGGACGTATTAACGATATCAGCTGGTCTCGCCTCGCCTCGCAGACGACCTGTGACATCAGGGGAAGGTGGTAGGGCAGCCGGGTGTTTTGTCCGGGAACATGGAGGTAGAGAGCAAAAGCTGTTAGCGTGACTCGTTGCATTGCCTGCACGAGTTTGAGAGCTGCGAGTTGTCTCGTTACAGTCTGCTACAATCACATTGCAACGGACACTTCATAGATATAGACTCAATGCTCTTCTTTAGTTCCTTGGAATGTGGTTCCTTTCTGTTCTCAGCATTGCTATCAGAACCAATTCTTGCATTTTGTATTTTCTTGCCACAAATGAATCTGTTGTATCCAAAGAAACGTGTAAATATAAATGTATAATTTACTTAAAAATACTACAGGGACAGCATTGGCATTCATTACTGCAAAAAAAAAAACTGTTGGACTGGCTATAGCCCAAGCATCTATTGTTTGATACCCTTCGGTTTTTTCATTGCTGAACTGATTGTGGCATAATCAAGGTCGTAAGAAAGGCATTGTTGATGGCTACGTGCTGCTGGATATAGACAGCGAGAGTTGTAAATAACTACCCGTCGCCTATGTGGGAGTAAATCACACTATAGTATGTTTAAAATCCTGAAAGTTCTAGGAAAACTTTTAACATGATCATCTCAATATTTTATATTATATATTTAAAAGTCTGCTATATGTTAATCTATTACTTTGATTCAGCTAGTGTTGTTTTAATACGGTACCTGAAGGGGTATGGAAAGGAAAGACATCTAGCAAACTGGAATACTTAATCATCAATAAAATCAACTACTCATCATAATTCAATGAGACTTTTTTGCTGAGTAGATATTTTACTAGCGGACGTCTGATTATATAGCACTAGACGGTAGTATGCTTTGCTTTCGAGTAGAAAATTAAAAACAGTTTTTATTACAATAAAAATCTGAAGCCACAAAATCCATAAAATTGGAAAACGTTAATTTTTATAGTTTTTAATGTGATACTGTGATACTAAAAAATGCAGGACTGAATATGACTGCTGTGTGGTTGTACCCTAAGGGCTGTCTGTGTACCATGTTGTCAGGTCCCCAGTGGCTGCCCCTGGTTGGCAACCTCCTTCAGCTGCGGAGGCTGGTCCTTGAGCATGGCCACCAGCACATTGCACTGCAGCGGTTGGCAGAAAAGTATGGCTGTCCTGTTGTGGGACTGAAGCTCGGTGGCAGCTTAATTGTGTTTGTTTACTCACAAAAACTAGTGTACGAGGTCCTGACGAGAGAAGAATTCATCGGCAGGCCAGATACATTCTTCAGCCGGCTGCGATCTATGGGAACTAGGAAAGGTCAGGACGTCCTCAAGAAGTTTTTGTGCCTTCTAAAGAAAATTGTGTACCAGCCACTGTCCCCTAGTCACGTTCTGCCTGCCAGTCCTTACAGGAGCATAGCCACAATTTGTGTTTAAAAAAACCTTTAGTTACACGTCCATGAAAAATTTTTGCTGAAGCAGTTGTAGAAGATGAAAAATTACAAAATTCCCATTATGGTTTTTTCTAAAACTTCTTGACTTATATAGTAATTGTACACCTTGAACACAGTAAATAGAATCCTAATTTATTGAATTATAAAATTTGATAACTAAATATCAGTAATAGGTAATTAATAAATTGTGCGGTTCACTTGAAGATACTGTAATAATGTGCAGTCTTCTACAAATACAGAGATTTCTGTGTCAGATGAGAGATAGTGTGTGTGTGTGTGTGCTCCTGCAGGGATCACTTTCACAGATGGCCCACTCTGGCAGGAGCAGCGTCACTTCGTGTCACGCCAACTACGCCAGCTGGGGTTCGGCAAGCAACCAATGGAGGAAGTCATAGCTGCAGAACTGGAGGAGCTAACTGCAGAGCTGGCAGAGTGCAAAGGTGGGGTGCGGCCGAGGCATCACCTGGCCACCAGTGTGTTGAACGTACTGCTGGCACTTATTGCGGGTACGCGGTTCTCACACACTGACCCGCAACTGCACCACATCCTACAACTAATGGATAAGAGGGCAGACTGCTTTGACATGGCTGGGGGCCTACTCAGCCAGATGCCATGGCTGCGTCACATACTGCCAGACAGCACCGGCTACCGCTTGCTGCTAAAGCTCAATGCTGAGCTTTCTCAAGTGCTTGGGGTACGCTTCTTAACTCCTGCAAGAACTAGACAACTGCACCCATTTTTTTAGGCTAACCAAAACCTTCAAACTGTTAGCTTTCTGACTCAGTACTGTTTCTGCCATCCATTCATTAACTTATGATGTTTATGTCAGCTGCGCATCACAGTTTGTTGCATTAGAAGCCCAACGAAACAAACGTCTTCTCCTAGTAGAAAGCATTGCTGCAGGAACTTATTGATTCCCTTACAAATATCACGAGGTGAAGTCAAGTTACACACTCACTTATTGCTCAGAATGGTGATAGTCTCCAACGCTATCCCAAGATGAGACAAAAAAAATGTCACTGTAACTATTGCTATTCACTTGCCTGTTATCATTTGCTCAAGTTTAATAATTCCTACAAGTAGCAAGTCATGGTCAAATGGACAATCTCACTCTTCAAAGCCCCATTGAAAATTAACGCTTCTCTGTATTCCAACTGCAGTCTTACAGCCAAATATCATCAAAACTTAAGGTTTGGTAAAGTGTATTATAGACATTCCTTAAAACCACCTTACATTTTGCTGCTGTGGTCTGACGAGGATAGAAAAATGCCATGCAGAATTTCTCAGTTAGGACTATACTCTAGATTACTAGTGTGTACATTACCAATTTTGCAAATTATTTACAGCACTTTCAGAAATACATGTTTAATTGAAAAAAAAAAAAGCATAGTGAATCCTTCATTTTCGTGGTACAGAGAGGATAGCCTTGATTTTACACCCTCAATTTAAAGTTACCATAACCTTGTTTAAACAGCACTATAACCTCTATTAAATAACATTTCAACCTCAAATCACACGTAACTCTCGTACTGTTTACGGGTATTGTGGATCATACATGTTATGTATACAAGTCCGCGCCATCTTCTCCACTCCCGTTGCCAACCTTGCAACCTCCGTATGTCCCTACACTACACTCGCCCTTTCTAAAAAATTGCTAGTCCACCTTTTAAGTTACAGGTTCATTCGTCGTGGCGGTAGTTTTAGTCTTCCACTTCGCCTGACTCCTTCCTCTGCATCTGTTTCACCACTAGATCT
>PNEQ01113561.1:0-31189 GCA_003012365.1 Medauroidea extradentata
ATGTTCGTCAGCAGCAAAGTTGTTTAGACCTACCTAACTGAATTGCCTCTGACTAAGTAGCCTATTGTGAAACTACACTAGTATGAACATTCCTACAAAAATTTACAAAGACGATTTTAATACATGCATCATAACTTCGTACGTTGTATCAATCTTCGCACTGTGTACTGAAGAATGAATGTTAACAAATCGCAAGGCTTGTTAAAAACGTATTTTTCCGCTATGGTTATTAAATTCTTTCGTCTCCAATGCTATTAGTTTGCTTGGGAGGTCCTGCGATCTCTTGTTTTACATTCTAGAGGCCTAAACGAAAGTTATTGTATGTATTAACGTAATTACAAAAATACGTCGGGAATCTAAGCCGAGTTCTCAATGCTAAACTTTCAAAACAAACTTTCGCGGGTGTTTTTCAAAACAACATGCTTGTTTACTGCCAGATATCGTTCGGGTGGTCATAGCAACTTGCAACTGCCCGTCCTGCCATTTCGCTGCAAGCGAAAAATGGCACTTGCCCTCGGCTGGTAAAACTGGCAGACCACGCGAACAAACCTATTGTGTTTTATTGGCGCTGATGTTACGGCGGTCGGACTAAACTCCGCCCACTTCCTTTCCGCTAAGATAAACAATTTATCAAAACGTATTTTTTTATCAATTTATGAAATACTTTCTTCGCTCACAATTTTAAGAAAAGACTCCAGCAATCTTTATTTACTTTATAAATTTAACAATGGAAAAAAGTGGAAGACATTTACGTCCGACCGCCCGGAAAACAGCGCCATAAAGTACGACATTGTCGGTAACTTGACGAACTACAGCCAAACAACAAGGAGGTCAAGCAAAATACATTGTTAGATAGGCGAGTGTCCAGACCTGTTCTTCTACGACCGTGGTCGTGACATAGGCACTAACAAGAAGTAACTTTTGTGAATGCAAGAGTTAAAATAACCCCGCCCATGTTAACCGGGTGACTGTTCGAAATGGCACTGTTTTCGTTTGTTTTCATACTAGTGTTTGTTTTGATATCGGTGTAATGATGCTAAATAGTATTTACTGACACTGTAACATCTTGAATGAGACTTGGAAAAAACATGAGTTGAAGCAAAAAAAATGTAATGTTGGATAAACATTTGTCAATCTAAAATTTAAAATGTTAAGTGTGTTGCTCATTCGACTTGCCTCTTATTGGTCGTGTTTCATGTGTTTTACTGCAATACATGGAGTAAAATTTCCTGAAAAAGTCACATGTTACCCCCCTTCCCCATACATATAGTGAAAAATATCAACAAAATGTATTTCGTTAATCTCAAGCTCAGGTTTAGGTACTGTCATATTGGCCTACAACATAATGGTGAGGCCCATCTTTAAGTATGTGGCAGTAATTTGTGCCCCATACTTTGGGGGAGATGGTAGAGTCGGAGAGGGTCCAGAGAAAGGCAGCCAGATGGGCTCTCAATAGGTAGATTATGGGAAGGGAGAGGAAAGATACAGACCATCGGTAACAGTGAAGACACTAAAATTGGGTACACTGCAGGAGAGGAGATGTTGATTATATAGTCTACAATTAGGACAAAATTTACAGTAATATAATTCGCAACTCCAGTACCACTAGACTTCTGTGACGATTACTGAATGCAATGGAACTGCCGAATTGATTAAATGGGCTAAATGCCAATTAAATTCGCCAAACTATGCACTGCCACAAAACTAATATCTGTCATGCAATTGTAACCCACATAACATGTTAGCTTTCTGAAAGCCTTGCATTTGACTTGCAGTTACAAACTTGCTTCGGTAGGCTTACTGCAAGCCTTGCTTAAGCTGTTATGCTGGCGTAGTAATTATTTAGCTTGACAAGCTTTCTGCAAGTGTATTTTAAAAAAAATGCTTGCAGTTAAACTTCTTGCAAGCTTGTGTTAAGCTTGATTGCTTACAATTAAACCTTAAATGATGTTTAGTATGTAAGCTTGCAAAACTTTAAAAAAGTGTCAACTAGGCAACTTGCATCAGACATGCTGCAAGCCTGCTTGCCAGCTTACATTTCACTTGATTTTGGCTTTCCATAACAAGCTTACTCACGAGGCTTGCTACAAGCCTGAATCAAGTTTCCTTTGATTTAACTTGCCATAGCAAGTTTGCTCAGATTTCTTGTTACAAACCTGAACCAAGCTTGCGACAAAGGTGTATTTGACTTTAATTACACTTACATAGCAAGACTGGTCATGTGATAAGCTGCAAGCATCCAGTCCCCTATACTAAGCTGATATTGCATTGAAATTTTCCTTAGCAATCTTAATTCATGAAATATTTTCTGTGCCATCAATAATGATTGAACTTGAGATTTAAACTGAACTTTGAAAATGAACAAGCGCTTTAAAAAGTAACACTGTTTCATATGCTACCCACAACAACTATTACGATATTATGTACAACTACAAGTAAACTGATATCCTTACCGTTGTTAGTAAATTCACAAACATCAGCATTTCCATAACAAAGTTCGTTATCTTACAACCAACTCTCACTACTACACTACTTTTAAGTATTCGCAATAGTCCAGTGGTTAGCATACCTGCTTTGACAGCAAGGGGTCAGTGGTTCCAATCTTGGCACAGGAGCATAAATTTAATGTTTAGTAATTAATATCACAAGTCGATGAACAAGAAATATTTTAGTGAAAATATTGCAGAAAATAAAGTTTTGATTTATTCTTCAGGCTGGCAAATTAAGTTTGCAGCAGTCTTGCAAATTAAACTTGCAGCAAGCTTACAAATGAAACTTGCAACAAGTTAGAAATGTGTAAACTAGGCAACTTGCAGCAGGCTTATAACAAGCATGGGCGAAGCTACGGGGTGGTCTGGGTATGCGTAGGACCACCCATTAGGTCTGACAGGTGTCAACACAAATCTTAATACCAACTACTTTAGTAGTGATGGAGAATTCCTCAAACTTTCTTTTCACTTTCACGTGAACAATGGGAACCCTAAAGTATCTATAGATTACCCATTCAAAATCACGCATGCACAGATGCACGCACAGAGAAAGAAGAAATTGAAATATCGAAAGCATAAAACTGTACACTGTTTTCTACAGTTCATGAAATTTGCGCTTGCGTACTACATCACCCAGCTAGTTGGCTTGACGCCGTATGCACATAACCATATAATGAACAGTTAAGTCTAAAATTTCAATTCTGCAGTATGGAAAGATGGTCTATAACGGATCAGCAAACGATTACATGTTTATTCAAACGTCTGAAGAAATACGAGAGCAGTGGTGATGACGGACAAGATACTGGTAGTGAGTGTGACTTTTTGTAATGCTATTACGACAGTTTTTTTCTTTGTTGTTAACTACAGAAAATATACACTGTAGAATCACGCACATTTTTAAATCTTAGCTATTTTAAATTGATATTTTTCCCGTTATGCATATTAGATGTTACAGATTTATTATTTGTGATTTATAATTTCTTGCAACATAGCGAGAATATATCTATTTGCAAACTGTATTTGGTTGCAAAGCTGAAGCTGTGTTAGCTATTAAAATGAGCTATGAGTTTATTGTGAAGCTATTAACGGTAAAGCTAGAGCAAGTGGGAAAGGTATCCTCACTCAGATGAAGTCTTTTAACTTCATACTGAGCTTAGAAACAATGCATCCAATTTTACTGATGATTTTGAAGACAAGCGAAATGTTACAGTCGTCTACTATTGATCTGTGTGTGGGAATGAATGATGCTTGCTGATGTGGCAGATGCTTGCCTCTGTTTTACAACATTTGAGAAATGAAGAATCAAGCTTCGATGAGATGTACGGTAAGGTAGAGAAAAAAATGTGTCAAATTAGAAATTGATGTACCAAATCTGAGAAGGAAAAGTTACCCAATGTAAAATAGATGACTATTCAGAAAGCACTTTTATATTAGAATCAATGAAGGACGAATGCACAGTAGTCATATTTAGAGCTGTGATCGACTCTCTCGTTCAAGGTTTGAAAATCCGATTTTCTCAAGAAACCCAAGAAATTATTTCTGCTACTGGCAGAACTCTGAGACTCGCTCCCACTCGGAACGATGTTCTGATCTTAAGAGACAAGTTTTGCTTGAGTGTTTCTGAGCTTCAAGCTAAGTTGCGTCTGCTGAGAAGCAAGACAGAGGAAGAGTATCCTCCGAAAACTGTTAATGACTGGCTGATATGAATTACAGAGTACAACAGTAACCAAACTTACGTAAACTTCTACCAAATGTTGGCCAAATTTGTTGTTATTCTTTTTTAACTAGTTGTTCCTGCGAGAGAGGATTTTCCAAGCTGAGCAGTGGCGTCTCGTCGGGTAAGCAAGGCAAGCAGTGCTTGCCCAGGCAGCTTCCTGACAATTCTCTGATTATAATACATATTTATTTGTAACCTTGTCTCTACTAGAAGTAACTGTGACACGTGCAAATAGGTGTATCTTTTACAAATTCCGCTCGGATTACAACACTGTCAAACGGAAGAAAAAACTCGTAAACAACCAAAGCGAAACGTTAAAAAGCACTTCCAATATCGCTTCTAGTGGATAGAGTGGCAGCGATAGTATTCGGGTGAATGAAGGGGTTGGAGGGGTGGCCGGACGGAAGGAACATGGGAGGGGATTGGCTACGTAACTCTGTGTTAGAAGCTACGATTGCAGTGCTTTCTCACCGAAGTAATCCGAATATAGCCGAACCTAGCAGAATTGCCACTTTAGCGGTTTTGTTACCAGTTACTGTGATTTCAGATAATGTACTACCGGTCAAGTTTTGTCACTTATACGTTGATAAATAAGGGGGCGAACACTGTTTAACTGATACCAGTAAATTGGAAATTGTCTTTTCTATATATAAAATAGGTCTCCGATGATTATTCCAGTGCGATTAGTGGTTTTCTATAAACTTCAGTTGGCAACACTGGTCACCGGCAGTTCGTTTTACTACACTAATCCATGCTGGCTGGCAAGTTCCCGCGCTGCACCGTTATGCTGCCAAGTGAATATTATCGTTTTTTATTTAATTTGGTTGTTGTGTGTTGAAATTTGCCGTTATTAGCTGCGCTAGGGATGAAATTGGCCTTGCGAGATTAAAATTCAGGATACATCAAATGAATGAAACGGAAACATGGATGCAAGTGTTGTGTGTGTGGATTACGTGCTAAACCTTTTTCCAGCAGTGTTTTTACTATTCAGCAAAGATGTGACCTCACCAGAGAAGGTAGGCCGACACCTGTAATTTGTGTAATTCAACAAGTTTGTAATCTTATTTAAAATTTCTCTTTATTCGAAAATTTTGTAAATGTTGTAGAATTAATTTCAAAAATGGTGTTTTGTGTTCAGTTCTCATAAACATATCTGAACTATCCTTGTGAAATTGATTGTTGACTGTAATTTTTGTAGGCTACATTTACAATGAAACATTTTGGAAACCCAGTTTCCAAAAGAAGCCTTAAGTCGTTCAGGATAAAGTGTACGCTTAAAATTCAAAAGAAACCTTAGATAGTTCAGGATAAAGTGAAAACTAAAAATTTAACATTTGAAAAATATCACTGGCCATTACAGCATACAATTCTATGTTAACTATAGTTGCTTTACACCTTGTATGGTTGGCAGCGAAATTACGCAAAATAGTTCCGTTATACTGAAACAAAATTAACCGAAATAGACATAGTACTTGTATTGTATATAATTAATTTTTTTTATCAAATTATATAGGTTCCTACTGACTGAACACTTTATGTTATTTGCGCAAACATCACATGCCGTGTCTAGAGATGTTAGACATTTCCCATTGTTTGCCGTTACGCACGGAAAGATACGAAATTGCTGAAAATAGATTTTTAGCAGGGCTTTTTTGAGTGCTCACTTTATCCCGAACCATCTATAGTAATAGGAAACTAACTTTGAAAATTACGCAATTTTGCAAAGTTAGTATTACTAAAGCTTTATTGGCAACTGGGATTCCAAAGCTTTTCTTTGTAAAAATACAAAAATCGTTCAATAGTGTTGATGGCTGGATATTAAACGAAGGCCTTATGAGAGCTATGATTATAATAATGCGAATGCTGTAACTCTACAGTCAATGGCCTCGAACAGCGGCCACATCACCAGCCGTTTTATTCCAACGCGCAGGGGTGCCATTTCAGGTTTTTCTTGGGGGGAGGGGGCGACAGTGACCTTGTTGCATCTTTTTTAATTGAGCATGTAGAAATTATAAACTTTAATGATAAAACTTAGGTTTATGCGTTTACATTAGTATTATGTAAATAGCAAAATACACAAACAATTTTATACACTATTCCTTCTCAATTCAGGAGGGGGAATTCGCTCCCCCCCCCCTAAATGACACCCCTGCCAACACGGCATTCTGTAGATAGTAATATGACAATCTGACCCACACCCTGGCCTGGCTGGCTCCTTGGTTTTATCGTAAGGTATCAGGTATCCCATCATATTTCCTTCGTGCATCCTGATAAAGAATCTCTGACAAGCTACCTTATACCTTAACAGCCATCATACAAGCCCTTACGATTTTCGTTACGTCAGTTGCTAATCAGGCTGCCAAGCTTGTTGCCAAGGAATATGCTTTTTTAGTCGAGTTTTATTATTTATCTCTTTCATTAAAATATTCCGAGTTTTATGCACCCCCCCCCCCCGCTTTTTCTTTTTAAACGCTAAAATCCTGGTAGTCGCAAATATGATTAGTAGCAAATATGAGTAGTAGGTCACGCATCACCACTGAAGCTGAACCATGTTAAAAAACCAAGTTGAGATCAACAATGACTCAAGACCGCCTTCAAAATATCATGCTTCCTTATAGTGTGCACAATATTGCTAATTCTGTCCAGGAGGCAGATGTTATTGAAGAGTTCAAAACTATAGTGACTGAACTTGAGGTCTTTTTGAAAATCATTCGAGGCCTAAACATATTTCTAAATGTGCACAGGCCTTTATTAACTTCTGGCAAGCTTGCTACAAGCTTGTAGCAAGTTTTTTCTGCTGTCTGGGAAATGTCAAGTTCTGTTCTGAATAGAATAATAATTCCATTCTTTCAAATAGACTGTCGCCTGGCAAGTCTACACTCCTCATTCACTCTCTCTCTCTCTCCAGACCCTCGTGAACAACCCAACCCTCTCCCCCCTCCATTTTGGTGAAATCAGTGACGACTAGGACCACCCATTAGCTAATCTCTAGCTTCGCCTATGATAACAAGTTTATTGGTTTGCATTTCATGCTTGCTGCAAGGTTACTGACTTGCACTGGCAAGCTTGCTACAAGCTTGTAGCAAGTTTTTTCTGCTGTCTGGGAAATGTCAAGTTCTGTTCTGAATAGAATAATAATTCCATTCTTTCAAATAGACTGTCGCCTGGCAAGTCTACACTCCTCATTCACTCTCTCTCCAGACCCTCGTGAACAACCCAACCCTCTCAACCCTCATCAGTTTCTCTCTCTGCATGTACCACTCCCTCACCGACCTCACCATTGACTGCCTATTCCTCTCCGTCGTCCTCCAAGCTATCTGGATATCCGAATCTTCTCCCTCTGTAGTCACTTCTGAATAACTGGGGACCTAACACCCCTATCCACCCTCACTTCACCCACCTTGAACAACATAACAAGCCTCTCCACTCTTTCCAACCAATTTCTTTCATCGTCGCTGATGGCCTGTAGTTTCCTTAATCCTCATATTTTCGTCCTTGCCACCCTCCGCTGAACTCTGTCCAGCTCCTGTACCTATTCTTCCTTGTAAGGATCCCGCTCTGCAACTGTGTAAAACTTAGTCCAGCACTGGACGTATCATTGAGGTGTATGTATGCTTTCTCCTTTACCTCACCACTGACTCAATTCAAGACACTTCCTAGCATTTCCAGAGCCCTTCTCCCTTTAGAAACCATTCTTTATACCTGTCCTTTTCACCATAGGTCTTTCTATTAACACTTATCTACGTACTCACTTATGAAAAACGCTTATATCGGATTTTGGCCAGATGTGGGACTGATCTGTACCAGATATGAATTAATGTATATTTGTTTTCCCTGATGCCAGATCTGGCCAAAGATCTAGCCAGATCTGGCCCAGATATCTACACTTTTTTCATATGGGCTTGTGTTTTGTCACCTCCCACACCTCCTACTCACTCCATTTGTACTCAAGCCTGTTCTTTATCCTCTAGTGAATCTCACTGCCTTCGTCTTCTTGACATTATGCTTAGTTATATTATTTTCTGTTCAATCGAGTAGTCAATCAATGTCTGCCTGCAAACTGATTCCTTTACCTATCTTTGAATACACACAATCATCCACATACAGATACAACCTTACTACTTTACCACTCACTTCCACTCTTTTGTAATTTGAATAAGACAAATTACTGTTACAAATGTTACAGTATAAACACCCATCACTGCATATTTATTAAATTAGAATTAAAATTTAATGTGTACTGATGACATCTAGCAGAACGAAACCAAAGTCGTAAAGTAAAAGTTTTCTAGGGCAAGGGTAGTAGTCAGTGGGATGCTGGTGAGGAAGGGTATCTCCTATTTTAAGGCAATGGTAGCCAGTGGAATATACGAGAGAGTAGGCAGGGAAAGGGAAGCTATCTTTGTAGACAGCAAGAAGTAGTTAGGATTTGGAAATATAGGCAGAGATCAGGTCCACCTCATTGAGGAGGGTAGAAGAACTCTGGGTGATCAGTTGGGTAGGGAAACTGCTGGCTGCCTAGAGCATAGCAGGATGGAGCTAAGGGGCAAGGAATGGCAACCAGAGAGAGAGGAGGAGAAGCTCGGGGGGTCAGTAGTAGATAAGATAGGGGAGACTGTAAGAAAGGTTAGGTTTTCAGATGAGACGTGCCGTCTCAGGAGAAATTTGATTGTGGGCTCGCGCGAGCCTCGTAAATTGTGAAACCATAACAAAAAAACTGATGACACAAAAGTGTTGACTTGGACCAGTTAAGAGAACTGAAATATGTCGAAACTAATCACCGAATTTGAACATTGGGGCCCTTGGGGCGATATTTAACTACTGTGATATTATTGTTAAAAGTTGTTATTTGATCTTATTCTATATTTTGTGGTATAATTGTTTTTATTATTGCTATATTTATGCGCTATTATTTATTTATTCATAGTGATATTCGATATATCAGTATGTTCATTGTCTGTTAAATTTGTAGTTATTATGTTAATTTGGCGAACGCTGGTGACCATGGGGGAGGGGTGGTGAGTGTCCTGCGGAGGGGGAGTAGGGAGGGGAGAGAGTCGGGTTTTTGCGAGCAGGGGAAGGCGTCGCGGCAGTTGGGAGTCGTCAGGCGGCGATCGTGGGTGGGAGTTATGGGCTAGACATGATTTTTGTCATCCATTAACTAGTAAGGCTGTTAGCTTGTTATGGGAGGTCTCAAGGAAGTAGGCCGGACCACGCAGAAATCGCCCCGATGAACGACGACGAAGCAGCTTGGGAGAAGCCAGTGGCCAGGTCCCGGTCGACTGCAGCACCGAGGCGCGCTGATTACGGCTCGAGCCTCTTGTCGGACATCTACTGGCGATTGGCGGTGTAGGCTCCGCCAAGACAGAGGTAGGCGTTTATCTTCTGTACGGCGCCCATTTTCCGGCGTGGAGAAATTACGCTCTTTTATAAAGGCCGTCAGCCCTTATCATCGGCTACCTTAATGTTGTAGAAGTTACATTACCGAATAAGGGCAGTAGGTCCCAAACTTTTCGCTTCATAACTTTGTGAAAAGCATGTTACTTGATAAAGACCGCTAGCCCCTCGCCCCCATCTAGCTAAAAGCGGGACAGTAACACGGAGTATTAAACATTGTATTTCTGTATATTGGACCTGAGAAAGTAACTGATTTATTAAATGTGTTTGAATGACTCGATGAAAATTCTTAACTGAGCGTCTATTCGCTAACATCAGTCTTGTACTCGAGCGCCTTCAGCGCTGGAGGAAGCAGGGACGAGGTGTATTTGATAGTTGGTTGCTAAAGGGCAGTGCACCTTGAAGGCAGTCGGTCCTGAACGGTGGGAAGGCTAGTTTCACAGAGAGACAGTGGAAAGGTAAGAGCGGGGAGGGGGGAATCATGGGGGACAGCATCAAAATAATAGTAATAAATTGCAGAAGTACATACAATAAACAGGATTCATTCTGGAACGTGGTTGAGGGTTACGGAGCAGATGTCGTGATAGGAGTTGAGACATGGCTGAGTGAGGAGGAGCTGGAAAGTGAACTGAGTCAGGATAAGTTCTCCATATTCAGAAGGGACAGGGATGGAAGAGGGGGTGGTATAATGGTATGCCTGAGGGAGGGTTTAAAGGGTTCTGTAGAATGAGTGAACGACGATCCCTACCAGCACACAGACATCCTGAGGACGTCCGTAGGATGTGGGAACTGTCGTCCTTAGGATGTCCTAGGGAGGTTCATTTCAAGTCCTTTTTATGTTGGAAAAGTTCATGGAAAAGTACTACCTACGGACATCCTTAGGATGTCTGGCATATGCATCCCTGGGGCATCCCTAGGAGCTCCCTGGGATATGTAATAAACACATCCCCAAAACATCCTCAGGAGCTCTCTGGCATCTGCATTAAATGCATCCCCAGGAGCTCCCTGGGACCTGTATTAAACATATCCCTGAGACATCCCTTGGAGCTCCCTAGGACCTGTATTAAACATGTCCCTAGGACATCCCTAGGAGCCCCCTGGGGCATCCCTAGCTGCTCCTTCCAGCAGCAAAGTAAAAGTAAAAGTTTAGTATTCAACACAAAAGAAAACAAATGTATTTGTTTTGGTGATATGTAAACTTAGTATTTAACACACAGTCAAATACACATAATTGTTAATGTAGCCTTTTAAAATCTTTTGAATAAACAATTCGTCTGTAGTAACATTTTTTTAATGCTTCAACTTCCAAAAGTCTACCAGCAATAATAAAACATGTGTGTCGAAATTAATAAATTTACCAACTTCTTAAGGCACATATAAATGGTATGAATTATCGACTAAATTAATTGCAACAAACCTCATGTATATTTAAATAATATAGTGAGCTATCTAGTGATCATATTAGGAACTTGCCTAAAAATCCACTACGTCCGTGGGAGCTCCTGCTCGGATATCCCAGGGAGCACCTGCTTAGACATCCCAGGGAGCACCTGCTCGGACATTCAAGGGAGCAACCGCTCGGACATCCCAGGGAGCATCTGCTCGGACATCCCAGGGAGCTCCTGCTCGGACATCCCAGGGAGCTCCTGCTCGGACATCCCAGGGAGCTCCTGCTCGGGAATCCCAGGAAGTGCCTGTTGGGACATTCCAGATAACTCCTACTCGGACATCCTAGAGAGTTCCTCAGAGGAGCTCTGTGGGAGCTTCCTGTAAGAACATCCCTGGGAGCTCCCCAGATGAGGTATTTAGGATGACCCAAATTCGTCTTCCAAGGAGCTTCCTGTAATGTGATGTACTTTTCGAGGAGGTACTTGGGACGTCCTAGGGATATGGTTTTTCGGAGCTCTCGGACATCCGAAATAACCATTCCGAGGATCGCATGTACTCTGATATCCTCAAAGGATGTCCCTAGGACATCCTTGAGACTTGCTGTGCTGGTAGGGATGCTGAAGTGATGGAATTAGATGTAAGGGGGGTATGTAAGAGCTTCAGATAGTTGGCAGTGTACAGGCCACTGGGGCAGGGATGACAGGCAGTTGAAGCAGTGAAGGAAAGGGTCGATAGGCTGAGAAATAGACAGTGGGTGGTGGTAGAAGGTGACCTCAATATGCCCCGTGTGCAGTGGGTGCAAGGGTTGAAGACATGGGCGGCATTATGCAGACACTAGCTTCACAGCTAGTTAACAGGGAGCTAGTGCAGGCAGTAGGAGCACCAACTAGATGGACTGCAGATGGTGTCGGGTCAGTGCTGGATGTATTATTGGTCAGACCTGGGGATATCATAGTTGATTCAATGGTAGTAGAGGGAATCAGTTATCATGATATACCTGTGGTAGAAATAAAGTTAGGAAAATCTAAAGCTGATCAAACCAAAGCTAGAGTAGTGTGGCAATATGGATGAGGAAACAGGAAAGGGGTGGAACACTTCCTATGGGATAGGTATAATGAGTGGACTAAATGGGAGAATGTAGAGTGCCTGTGGAAAGAGTTTAAAAAGATCATATAAGTTATGTTGGTGAGGTTTGTCCCAAGGAAAAAGATAATGGCTGGGGGTCCCACCATATTATGGGAGAGAAATTAAGAGGCTGAAGAGGAAGTGTACGCAGTTGCATGCAAGATTTAGGAGAGGGGAAATTGTAAATGCTAGGGCATGAATGAAGCAGATAGGGAAGGAGCTAGAAACTAAGATAAAAGCGGCAAAGGAAGAATACTTGGGTAACATCATGGTTGAGAGAAAAATCAAAGGATGGCAGAAGCTCTTTGGGTATCTGAAAAGGGTGAAAAGTGGAGAGAAAGGAATTCCAATACTTAAAGGGAATGAAGGCTTGACTGCAACCACTGACAAAGAAAAAGCAGTATTATTGCAGGCTCAGTATTTGTCTATGTTTGAAGGCATGGACGAAAGGCGTGAGAAAGCAGATAGAGTCAAAGAGCCAAGTGGTAATCTAAGGATAAGGGGACAGGATTTAGACAAAGTAATTAAAGGCTTGCATCCTATCAAAGCAGTGGGGCCAGACGGCATAGGGAATGGGGCTCTTAAGTTTGGTGGGAGGGTGATGATAAAGTATTTAGAAGTGTTGTTTGGCAGTTCGCTGGAGGAGAGCAAGTTACCAACGGGGTGGAAGGAACATCAGGTGATGCCAGTATACAATGAAGGGGAGGATAGGGCAAGGCCTGGTAGTTTCAGACCAGTGAGTCTCACCTCGAGCATGGGTAAGATAATGGAAAGGCTGGTAGTTAAATTTGGGGTAGATGTAATGGATGAGAAGAACTGGATACAGGAATATCAGCATGGGCTCAGAAGAGGCTACTCGTGTGAGACGCAGCTGGCTGGGCTGTTGGAGGATCTAGCACAATCTGTAGATGAAGGGAAGCAGGTGGATGCCTGCTTCATAGACTTTGAGAAGGCATTTGAAAAGGTGCCACATGGAATTTTAATTAGGAAAGTAAATGAGCTGCTAGATGACAGGTGGGTGGTTGACTGGATTGGTGAGTTCCTCAAGGGACTGAGTCAGAGAGTGAGAGTGGGAGACTCCTGGTCAAAAGAAGGAGCTGTAACATCAGGGGTGCAATAAGGAAGTGTTCCGGGCCCTTTGTTGTTTACAAAATGGTAAATGACATGAGAGTGGGAGTGAGTGGCAGGATGAGATTGTTCGCGGATGACTGTGTACTGTATTCTGAGGTAGGTGAGAAAAACAACTTGCAGGCAGACATTAATCGGGTACTGGAATGGACAGAAACTAATAAAATGAAGATTAGTGAAGATAGTGAGATTCACTAAAAAGAGGGTAAAGAGCAGGCAGATATACAGATGGGGAGAGCAGGAGATAGGGGAGGCAGCAGAATACAAGTACTTATGGGTGATGTTGCAGGAAGACCTTGGGTGGAGGGGACAGGTGAAGAGAGTAGTTTCTATGGGAAGAAGGGCCCTGGGAATGCTTGGAAGAGTTCTGATGGGAGTCGGTGGTGGGTGAAGTAGAAAGCATACACCTCAATGGTACGCCAAATGCTGGAATATGCAGCGGGCAGAGTGGGATCCCTACATGGAAGGGGAAGTGCAGGAACTGGAGAATATCCAGAGGAGAGCAGCTAGGTGGGTGAAGGGCAGGTGGAGAAGGCAGGGGCAGGAGGGAGAGGATGAAGGTAATTACAGACCATCAGTGTTGATGAAGGAAATGGGTTGGAGTACTTTGAAGGAAAGGCGAAGGGTGGAGAGGCTTGTTAGGTTGTTCAGAATGGTGAAGGGAGAGGGACGATGGGAAATGTTGGGTTCCCATTTAATCAAGGGTGATTACGGAGGGTGAGGGAACAACAGTCTTAAGATCTGGAGGGTATGGAGGAGGACGGAGAGGGGTTAGGCAGTCAATGATTGTGAGGTCGGTGAAGGAGTGGAAAATGCTTAGAGAGGAGCTGGTGAGAGTCCTCCACAATGACCAAAGTTTTCAACTCCCTACCCAATAACTATAAAGAACTATGCTTTTCCAATAAAAATGAATTTAAGTGCGTAATCAAAAACAATCTTCTAAACCATTCTTTCTACAGTACAGA
This sequence comes from Medauroidea extradentata, assembly GCA_003012365.1. Lineage (NCBI taxonomy): Eukaryota > Metazoa > Arthropoda > Insecta > Phasmatodea > Phasmatidae > Medauroidea > Medauroidea extradentata. The sequence goes on from PNEQ01113561.1 coordinate 14,211, forward strand.
AGAGTATTTAAATAATTGTAATAAACTTGAGTAGATTGATTTAAATTGCTGAATATACTGATAAGGAGCCTTGAAAATGTTAATTGTGTATAACAAAGGTTATGTATATGTCTGTTTACCTTGTACCATTAGTAGAAGTTTTTTTATACTAAATGTTTTTGTATATAATGTGTTTAGTTTGTAAGCAACTATTATATTGACGTCCTCCATACACCATTTGTCAACGACAAATTGTAAGGTGTCTATGGAGTGAAAATTAATAAAATAAATAAATAAAAGTGTTGGTTTGCTCAGGAGGAGTCTACGGGGGGGGGGGGGGGGGGGGGGGGGGGGGGGAGAGTAAGGCATGTGAGCTTGCCACCGGGCGAAAGCCCAACTGCAAGAGGGTATTATTATTATTGTTATAATTATTATACCTACAAGGCGACTATTTCGCTGTCATAAGCTGGTTTGTACAGTTACTTAAGATATATTAACATCGTACAGCAAACTGAACTTACCTTTGTCGTTTGCATTCTTGACAGTATGTTTATGAGGTGGTTTCGTAGTCGTTCTCTGCAATAAGAACCAGCATGTTGATAATTTCTGTCGTACCAACGATGTACCCTATTTTCATCCTCTTCTAAGTTGTAATACTGAATGTGTGGAGTATACAAATTTACTTCAATCTTCTGTAAATATTTTAAACACACATAAATATTATCTTCGAACGGTTCAAAACAATTTACTGCGAATAAAACAAAAACTTTCAACACAGCTACGTGCGAAACCAATTACGGCAGTGTACTAAGTCAAGTGTGTGCACACTCTCACTGTACACTCTCCCTCTCGCTCACTCTGGCTCACTTTATTCGTCCTGGGACATCTACTCTAGAACTATGCACTCGGCACACTGCAATAGTAAGTATACAAATAAATAATCGACACTGCAAACGAATTAATTAGATATATACCTCAATAAATAAATAAATAAACCATTGAATTACTTTACTGCTGATAAAATTACATGATATATTGATGCCCTTGAGGACATTAAATATACTCAAAAACTGTTTATGTTTATAAATATAGCATTGTACTCGGCATCATTAATTTTTCCGTATGGTACATGTTATTGAATTTCAATTTATTTCATTTAATTTTCAAAGTTTTAAATAAATTTTACAGTTCTATGCATGCAATTCTATAGTTTCCTCTCAAGACCACGAAAAAAATGGGATGATAAATATAGATAATATAATAACTATGATATATTTAATGCAGGTTTTTGTTATTATCTAATATAATTATTAAATACAAGAACAGCGGATTAAAACAATGAACAACGAGTAAAAATAATTCTCAGCAAAACACAAATTAAGTGGGTTAAGTTTAAAGCAATATGGCTGCCACAGAGGGTGCGAGAGTGAGCTACGAGGGAACATCATCACTCACTCTCGTTCACTCTCCTGTTGCACACACTCCCTTTGAGTTGGGACAGTAGCAAGTACCATCTGTGACGTCAAGAGAGGTTGATAGAGTACTTTTTTAGCGAGTTGGGACACGGCCATATTTGCTACAGTTGTTTACAATTCACTGTCCCCTGCCTACGTCATTTCCCGAAGATACCCGAACACGTTTTTGCCATTTTGAGACAACCTTCCCTTTGTAGACCTCATATATATATATATATATATATATATATATATATATATATATATATATACATATAGTAAAAAGTTTGAGACATAAACTTTATATGTGGGCAGTTCCCATGAGTTCTTTTAGGGATAGATGTCTTATAATTATAAATAAACGAGTTAAATTAAGTACTAGATTTAATAGCTCACAAAGCTACGAAATACACGAAACAGTAAACAACTATAACTCTCGCAACACATTTAGTTATGCACACAATTACTACTGTGTCACAGACACTTTAATTAACTTTGACAATTAAAGCACAAAAATGTCTACCATCAATTAATTAAGGGCGCAGCCTACCACAATTTTTATCACAATTTTTTTATATTTTTTATTTGTTCCAGATATTTTTTTCTTATTTTAGACACAAAATGTGACTAAATTTGGCTCTTGTGAAATTTTTTTATCTCTCATAGTTTTCACATAATGGCTTGTTAAATTCATATTTTTGCATTTTTCCATTTTAATGACTACACTAAAACCAACTGATATACCAAACTCAAAAAATCACAGTGGATAAAGACATTGCAGGCTACAATGACATGCTCATGAAATTTAAGACTAAAAATTATTTGAATTTTAAAAAATTGCTGAAACTGAAAATAAAAATTTAAAAATTTCAATAAGTACAATAAGTACAAATATCAATAAAATTCAGTCATATATACAATCAATAATCTTTCCAGTTGTGACAGTGTACAACCTTAATAGTCTGCCGTGGTGATGAATCGTCGTGTGCTGCGCAGCATCCCGAGCGCACTGCTGTCTTCACTCTTGAGGTCTTCGTTTCGACTCCCGTCGCGTAACTCCTTCGCCCATGAGCCCGCCACAGCAGTCCTCTTGGTTCGTCCAACACTGCTCCGAAGGTAGCCGCCTATCGCCTCACAGTAGACTCTGATGTCACCAAGATGTCATCACCAGTCTATCTCCACAACCATAGCACCTTCCTCTAGCACAACCAATAGCGAACTCTCCCCAATGTGCCGATTCTGCGGTTTTATACTCCTCGAAACAGTTGGGGAATAACCGCATTACAGGGGTCTAAAATTGGACATTTCATCATGTTTCGGACGTGATTCGAGTCATGTAGGCCACTTCGCAGGGCAAAAACGCAGTTGGGACAGGTATCTATGATGTAGTTTCGGCGGGATTCCCACTGTGAGACACCAGGACTTTGAGTCATGGGCCAGCCTTCAAGGTGTTTCGACACAGGCCCCATTCAGCCCGCCCTCAGAAACACAGCAAGCAACACTGCCCCCTCCTTAAGTCTGTTCGTCCCGAACAGACACAACAACCTCAGGTCCATTGTAGAGGGCTAATCTGTCGATGTGTACAACTTTAGGTCCTCTCGCCCGAGAGCCTCAACGAACAATCCGAAACACAACATCATTGATCTTCTTCACTATTTCATAAGGGCCTTCCGAATTCTTCTGCAGCTTGGGACAATACCCCTTCTTTCTCTGAGGGTTGTACAACCACACCAGTTGACCTTCTTGAAATGTTTCATCTGGTTCATTCTTATCGTAGCGAGTCTTCATCCTGTCGGTGTTGATCCTAAGATGTCGCCGGGCAAAGTTGTGAGTGTGAACCATCTTGCGACGTAACTCGCTGGTATATACTGGGGATGCAATCTGGTCTTCCGCCGCCGGTCGTCCGAACATCAGGTCGCTCGGGAGACGAAGCTCTCTTCCAAACAGCATTCTTGATGGTGACACTTTAGTTGCTTCATGAATGGCAGAGCGGTATGCTAGCAGAAACAGTGGTACTTTGGAGTCCCAATCCTTTCGATTATCAGATACAATGATGGATAGGTAATACTCCAGGGTGCGATTTAGACGTTCAACCATTCCATCAGACTGTGGATGTAGCGGAGTGGTTCGGGTCTTCTTTAGACCCATTATCTTAATCACTTCTTGGAAAAGGACCACTTCGAAATTCCGCCCTTGGTCCGAGTGAAGCTCCAATGGCACCCCAAACCTTGAGAACACATGTTCGACCAGTGCATCAGCCACCGTGCTGGCTTCTTGATTCGGTATAGGAAGAACCTCTGGCCGTTTGGTGAAGTTGTCCTGCACCACCAACAAGAACCGATTGTTTCTCACGGTTATTGGCAAGGGACCCAAGATGTCAACCTCCATTCTCTCGAATGGGGCACCAACATTGTACTTCTGGAGACGACCTCGGCCTCTGACCCTCGGACCTTTCTTTGCAGCACAGTCGTCACACATTCGGCACCATCTGTCGACATCTTCACGGCAATGAGGCCAGCAAAACCTCTCTCGAACCTTGTTGAGAGTCTAACTAATGCCAAAATGACCACCTGACACTGAATTATGGAGCTCCTTCAGTACCTCTGGGACCTTGTTCTCTGGGAGGACCAACTGTAGGTGTTTATGTCTGCCATACACACTCTCCCAGTTCCGGTAGAGGACACCATTCTTCAGAACAAGTGAATTCCATTGTGCCCAATATGCCTTAGTTGTAGCACTCTTTTCAGAGAGCTCCTGCAGTTCTGGCCGGTGGTCCTGCTCTGTCCAACCCAGTATTGGGCACAAGTCTGGGTCACTTTGCTGTTCTTCTCTTATCTTGTCGTCAGTCCAGGAGAACTTACTATCGGTTGTTGATGCCTGAAGCCTTGTTGTTCTAACATACCACACTCCTCCGCTTTTCTCATCTATGTTCGCAATGGTGACAATTGGTGTCACAATGCTTGCGGGATAATGCATCTGCATTATTATGGGAATGACCAGCACAGTGTTGTATATCAAAGTTGTATACTTAAAGGTGTTGTATCCATCGAGCTATTTGTCCTTCGGGATTCTTAAAGTTCAGTAGCCAGCGTAGAGCAGCACGATCTGTTCGTAAAGTAAAGCATCTACCATATAAGTAATGGTAGAAATGTGATAGGGATTTCACCATTGCCAAAAGTTTCCTGCGAGTGACACAATAGTTTCTCTCTGGTTTCTGCAGCACTTTGCTGAAATATTCTAGTGGCTTCTCTACTCCATCTTGAACCTGTGATAGCACAGCACCGATGCCTACATCACTCGCGTCTGTGTCCAATATAAACTCTCCTTCATTATCGGGGAAGCCCAAAACTGGAGGGGAAATTAAAATATCTTTTAATTTTACGAAAGAGGCTTCACATTCAGGCATCAACAGGAATTTTGGTTTGGCTTCAGTAAGCTCATGTAGTGGCTTGGCCATGTACAAATCGCCGATAATAAGCGCATAGTCCAAGAAATCTTCTCACCTGTGTCCTGTCTGTTGGTTGTGGCCAGTCTTTTATTGCCCTGTTTTTTTCTGGGTCAGTCTGGATTCCATCAGCTGATACCCTATGCCCTAGGAAACTGACTTTCTTTTTGAACAAGTGGCACTTCTTGGGAACCAGCTTCAGATTTGTAGCAGCCACTTTCTGAATCACGGAATCTAATCTGGTAAGGTGTTCTTCAAATGTTTTACAGGTGACCACGATATCATCTAAGTAAACTTGGCAAATAACTATAAGTAGGATCTTTTCCATTAGTCGTTCGAAGGTAGCAGGGGCATTGCATAGCCCAAACGGCATGACTTTAAACTGCCAAGTTCCTTTCCCTTGCACAGAGAAGGCTGTCTTCTCCCTGTCCTCTTGCGCCACCTCACATTGCCAGTAGCCACTCTTCATGTCAAGTATAGAGAACCATTGTGACCCTGTCAAGCTGTACAGGATGTCATCAATCCGGGGAAGGAGGTAGCAGTCCTTTTTGGTCACATCATTCAGCCGGCGGTAATCCATGCAAAATCTTGTGGACCCATATTTCTTCTTAACTAGCACAACCGGTGATGACCAAGGGCTAACCGACCGCTCGATCACATCCAAGTCCTTCATTTCTTTCAGGATACCATCCACAGTCTCTGGTGTAGACAGAGGAAGTCGTCTTGGGGGTTGCTTGATTGGCCTAGCTTCTCCTGTATCAATGTAATGTTGTGCAGCAGATGTTCTGCCAAGGTCAAGTGGCCCACATGAAAAAGTTTTCTTGTTTTTCTTCAGAAGTTCTGCCACAGCCTTTTCTTGTCTCCAGTTCAGATTTTCTCCAGTTCTAGTCAGTAGTTCCTTGAGTGGTTCTGGCATAGTCCCATTAAGGTCGCCTGACTTGATGGCTTCTTTGTCGGTTGTAGTTATTTGGGAGACTTGTGTGCACACACCTATTATGGCCCCCTCCTCAAGCTGGATGGCCCTGTTCAACAAGTTGACCATTCGAACAAGTAAATTTCCAGAACTCGGCGAAACCAATGTTCTTGCTACCATCACCTCATCAGGTAAACTGTTTCCTATTCTAATATATTCGATCAGAGCTACACGCTGCACAAAATTGCCTCGAAACCGTGCAGGAATGACAATCTCACTGGACACTGGTAAAACAGTTGTCTCACAACAGACCACTTGGGAGCTGGTTGGCAAGGATAGTTCGCTTCATGGCATCATTACCAGTTCTCGGTTACCAGCCCTTAGTACTCCCGACAGAGTATCTATACAGCGTTCTAACTTGCGCAACACATCTAGGTCCAATAAACATTCATCTTCGATGTCGGCTATGTACACTTCGTGCTCCATGCAGAGGTCACCCAACTTCAACTGTACCTTTTTCTTCCTTTCACTGGTGTGGTCTCGCCTGTCACTGTCGTCAGAAAGCTTTGTCTGTGATTATGGTCCTTTGACTGCTGGGGAGAAGGCCCCAAGATGTCTGGTTGGGCAACAGTAATGGTTGCTCCGCTGTCCATAACCATGTTGCAATAAACAGACTGCCCTCCACTAGGATTGCATCAAACTCTTGTTTCACTGAGCATACCTGAAGATATACTGGGGCCTTATCTCCCGCAGTCACCGACCTCCGCCCCTTAAGACCGGTGCTGACATGTTTCACGAGGCCTGGCCGGATCGGGCAGCCTAATCCTGCTCTTAGTTTCTGTTTTTCTGTAACCATCGCGGACACTGGGCTCTGAGATGTCCGGGTTCTCCACATTCCCAACAGCATGGACGCCCCTGCTGTCGAGGACGGGGTGTGATCGGAGTGAATTTGTTCTTAATTTCATTCATCGTGGTTTCCACTCTCTTTAGAATGTTTTCTAGGCTGTTGTCTCTCTCGTCGCCCGACAGTGCGACCGCCCGCACAGCACGCCGAGTTGATGGTCCTCTTGCAGATTCGACCTCCAGTGCTCTGGCCAGGTCATCCTGCATAGTCCTAGGGGCGGCCAGGCGCACTGCTTGACGCACTTCTACATCGGCAATAGCATCGACGAAGAAACCGACTGCTATGATATATCATGCCTGTTCTGGACATCCCTCGAGCGACAAATGGGCGAGTCGCACAATGTCCTGCCATAACTCTTGCAGTGGCTCCCCTGGTCTCTGGGTGCGGCTCCTTAGTTGGGCATCGTGGGAATGTCGCAAGTACTTGTCTCCGAAGTGCAGCTCCAGAGCAGTAACTAACGTCGATTATTCCAGCCGTTGTTGTTCTGGAAGCGACTGGAGTATACTGAGGGCAGGTCCTCTCAGCACAGCTGCAAGATAGTATGCGCATTGCTGGTCAGACCAACCATTTATGGTTGTCATAATCTCGAACTGGTTTTGGTACTCTCGCCACGGAGTCTCGCCATCGTAAGGAGCAGGCTTGACAGAAATCCCCTTTCCCATGTTCGATGCAGGCACACTATATACACCAACATTCTGCAGCCCATTTTCTTCCTGGTCGTGAACCACACTACAGCCTGGTTCAAACTTCGTGGTACTCTCTTCGCCACTTTCAGGTATTGATTCAGCAGTGACCTTGTCTTCACTGGTAACAAGATGGCTACCTTCTTGATGCTGACGAAAGTCTTGTCACTCCTTACTTAGATCACTCATTTGCTGTTCCACCTTATCGCTTATGCTGTCTACCTTCTCGTTCACATTGTCGATCTCTTCCTTATAACTGCCTACCTTCTCGTTTACAGCATCTATTTCCTGGTACACCATTTCTTTTACACTAACTACCTGCTTATTTACATTTTCATTTACACTATCAATTTTCTTATCTACATTTTCATTTACACTATCAACATTTGCATTTACACTATCCCTGACAGAAATTATTTGGCCACTTATTCCCTCAATGAGGGTCTTTAGTGCTTCTATTTCTGCTTACATGCTTCTTGTAATCATTCACATTTACAATTTCAATTTAAACTTATAATATTTAAAGTGGCTCAATCAACAAAATAGTAATTGTGTGCAATAATTTAATTTTCAGAATTAATTATTGAATTTACTTTATGCCTCCATCCAACTTCTGACACCAGTGTTACAAGTTTGAGACATAAACTTTATGTGGGCAATTCCCGTGAGTTCTTTTGGGGATAGAAGTCTTGTAATATTTGCAAAATATAAACTTTTTTAATGCTTCCATAGTGCAAGTGTGTTTAAGCGTATGAAAAACAAAACAAAATGAACTTAATCATTTACAAAATGCTTGCAGTTTGTTATTCCAGTTGTGTGTGGACTCAATGGAAATTCCAAAGAATTTGGTTTTCTCTACTATCATCAACTGCTTATCTCCTACGTCATAACTTAATTTATATATACCTCTTTCAATATGCTCTTTTTTAAAAGTAACTTGATGATAGCAGATTTATCAATATTTAGCACCAACTTATTATATCCAAACTGTTGTTGCATACTTTTGCTTGTATAGTTTTATTATCTACATCGATCTTATCTTGGCTCTTTACTAGAACATTTGTATCGTCTGCAAACATTACTGTACTTCCAAGATCAATCCTTTTAGGAACATCATTAATAAAAATTATAAATAACAACCCTACCAGCACAGCAAGTCCCCAGGATGTCCTACGGACATCCTTTGAGGATATCCGGGTACATGCGATCCTCGGGATGTCCTAAGGATGGATATTTCGGATGTCCGAGAGCTCCGAAAAACCAAGTCCCTAGGATGTCCCAAATACCTCCTCGAAAAGTACATCACATCCCAGGAAGCTCCTTGGAAGATGAATTTGGGTCATCCTAAATTCCTCATCTGGGGAGCTCCCAGGGATGTCCTTACAGGGAGCTCCCACGGAGCTCCTCTGAGGAACTCCCTGGGATGTCCAAGCAGGAGCTCCCTGGGATGTCCGAACAGGAGCTCCCTGGGATGTCTGTGTAGGAGCTCCCTGGGATGTCCGAGTAGGAGCTCCCTGGGATGTCCGAGCAGGTTCTCCCTGGGATGTCCAAGCAGGAGCTCCCACGGACATAGTGGATTTCTAGGCAAGTTCCTAATATGACCACTAGATAGCTCACGATTTTATTTAAATATACATTAGGTTTGTTGCAATTAATTTAGTAGATAATTCATAACATTTATGTACGCTTTAAGAAATTGGTAAATTTATTAAATTTCGACACACATATTTTATTATTACTGGTAGACTTTTGGAAGTTGAAGCATTTTAAAAAAATGTTATTACAGACGAATTGTTTATTCAAAAGATTTTAAGAGGCTACATTGACAATTATGTGTATTTGACTGTGTGTTAAATACTAAGTTTACATATCACCAAAACAAATACATTTGTTTTCTTTTGTTTTGAATACTAAACTTTTACTTTTGCTGCTGGAAGGAGCTCCAAGGGATGTCCCAGGGACGTGTTTAATACAGGTCCCAGGGAGCTCCTAGGGATGTCCTAGGGACGTGTTTAATACAGGTCCCAGGAAGCTCCTAGGGATGTCCCAGGGATGTGTTTAATACAGGTCCTAGGGATGTCCCAGGGATGTGTTTAATACAGGTCCCAGGGAGCTCCTAGGGATGTCCTGGGGATGCATTTAATGCAGATCCCAGAGAGCTCCTGAGGATGTCTTGGGAATGTGTTTATTACAGATCCCAGGGAGCTCCTAGGGATGTCCCAGGGATGTGTATGCCAGACGTAGGTAGTACTTTTCCATGAACTTTTCCTACATAAAAAGGACTTGAAATGAACTCCCTAGGACGTCCTAAGGGCGACAGTTCCCACATCCTACGGACGTCCTCAGGATGTCTGTGTGCTGGTAGGAAATGTCCCAGTATGGACCCCTGCGGCACCCCCACTTTAATTGGTTGTGGTTCTGATAAGTAATTTACTAAGTAATTACTAGAATTATAGTGAGAAATTTAAGTTATTTGAATTCTGTTTCTTAAATATGATCTAAACACATTGTTCGCAACGCCCCTTATTCCGTATATCTCAAGTTTTTATAGGGAAAGCTCATGATTCACGTAACTGAATGCCTTTGTAAGGTCTGCAAAAATATCATTAATTAAAGTTTTACAAAGCTGTAATTATTTCATTTATTTATTAACTGGTAAATAGTTTGATCACAAGATTTTCCTGCTAAGAACCCAAATTGTGAAGGTGAAATTATGTTAATTTTTAGTAGAAAAGAATATATTTTTTCAAGTATTTTTCCTTGCAAAATACGAAATCGTTCACTTGTTTTATTACCTTTTTTATATAGTGGAAGTATATTTACATATTTTAATCTGTCTGGAAAAGTACTTTGACTAAGGCAAGTATTAAACATATAAGTAAGTGGAAATTTTATTTGATGTACAGTTTTATTAATAATAGTTATTGGCATTTCATCTAATCCTGTGGATTTCTTAACTTTTATCTTGTCAATTACTTTTACTATGTCTCTGTTTTCAATTGGTGTAAGAAATATGGACTTAAGGCGGATTTACACGTCCACAGTTCATGCAGATCCGGACTATCCAGAAACCGAACAGCCAATCAGAAGGCTTGATTTTTTTCCAGACGAGCTGTACAGAAAATCTTGAGCTCATCCCGACTTTTCTGTATGCGGACAATGCAGATATTGCCCAGAATTCAACTTGTTGATGGTGCAGTGTGTAATGGCGACGATTTATTGACTCGTGTTAGATTAATTTCTGTTCCTCGATATAAATTCGTGTAATTATTACGACGTGTAACAGGTCAGCAAGAAACTACAGGAAACAAGCAATACTTTCGGCATAATGCACACAATTATAAGTGTGTTTAAATACATTCTGCGTCTATGCGAGACACTCGTAGTTTTAATTTGTAAACATGCTCTGAAATGTTAATCAGTACACTCATGTAATGTTCGTGAGCATTGTGTAGGATTTCATATCGTCTCAATCGTTTGCTGCGTATTATGATGGTGTCGGAGGTGTGCAATGTCTCTACTGTAGTTAATAAAGCAATGTTCAGAATGTAGTAGATCAGTCTGTTTACTGTCGTACAACTCTATATATTCGTGCAAAATAAATGTTAACCTACATTTCCTGTAAAAAAAAATCTTAAACTCTAAGTCCTAATGTAACAAAACGTCTTTTTGTTCACCGGTAATTTAAATGTTACAGCCAACCCAATGCTTCTTAGTTAAGTACAGGTGACAGCAAAAAGCAATAACGTACATACATAATTCGGCCAAATATGGAATTGGGTAGAGAAATTGAACAAGGTAACTAATGAAAACATCAATTACAATTCGGTGGCTACCCAGTGGCAAGTTCATCTGACCCTATCACTTACTTCCCATCTCCCAGGCCCTTAAAATTTCTATTCCATAAAAAAATAAATGCAAATGGTCAGTGGCGAGATTATTCTTTCCTTCCCTTATAAAATACTATTTCTAAAATTTTCAGCCCTTTTCAATCATCAATTCACACTATTAAACATTCAATTCTGGTATGCACTGGAAATACAAGGAGTCTAATAAAACTAAATAAATAACAAACCAATATCTTAATTCAAAGATGTACACAAAAGATATTATAGATGTATTAAATGACAATATACTGTACTCTATAAGCCTACACTGCTACATTCTCCTCCAAACCCTTTCAATCTTCTCACTGTTGTTTCCCTTCTCCCTGTACCCTCTCTTAGTCAGGTAACAATTAACAGTGTCCAGCCCTCTCCATTCATAATAATAATAATTACTATTATACATTTTACACTCATAATTGGACTAAAGCCCAGTGGGGATCAGACTATTCCCCATCCTCACAGCACCAATGCTCCAGTCCCCTCCTAAACCTTCTAACCTCCTTAACAGACACAAACTCTTCCCGCAGTGCATTCCACTCCCTCACCAGCATTGACTGTCAACCCCTCTCCGTTCTTCACACCCTTTGAATTTTCTACCTTTGCTACATTTTCCCTTAGTTAGCAGGCCAAACTGCCCCATCTTCCCACCCCGTTTATCACCCTAAACCTAAAGTTCGTTTCCTCCTCACCTGACTAACCCTGCCTCTTCCATTTATTCATCACCCACCTCACCGCCCTTCTCTAGCTCTAGCTACGCCTGCTTCTCCTCTCCAACTGCATGAACCAGATCCTTTAACAAACCTGCTAACTGTTTACATCTTCAACTGTTTGTTAGTTCTCAATGTGCTCTATTCCAGTTCCTTCATCATTACAGATAGTGTACAGTTACCTTCTTCTCTATCCTGCGCCTGCGTTCTCTACCACATACCATTCAATAATTTGCTAAGCTTCTTTGCACCTTCACTTCCACGTAAAGATCACACTCTGCTGCCACATGTTCAAGCATTGGCTGTACCATAATGCAGTACCGTATGTCTGAGTGAATAGGAACAAAATTAAAAACAAGTTCCTAGCTTACACTTTTTTCTCAAATAAAATTTTGCTACATTTTAAGTTCTCTTCATGACCTAACATTTTGCTCTGAAGTTGTTTCTATTCATCCTATTACAGTACAATATTTCCTTTATCTCACAGTTCAGTGCCCACTTTGCAGCACAACCATAGGTACATATATTGTCTGCTCATTGTTACCGACTCAACCAGTCAAATCCAATACATCAAGTACTTCCAAAGAATAGACTGTTTACCCTACTCAGTTTTCCTCCACACACACTACAATTCTTGACAAAGCTGCAAAAATTAAATTTCTTTTATAACTTTTTCAACTTCGTGTATGGCAGGTACAACGTTGAAACTCAGAAATCTGCAACAAATTGTAATCATTAAAAAAATTAGCCAAACATTGATATTAAGTTTTCAAATTTCCCTTGCAGCAGTATTTCACTTACCTGTTATTTTGTGACCGTCACAAATGGAAAAAATTACCATACCTACACTCACCAGATAGACAGCTGTACTCGCATGGTATGTACAGTAAAACTAGGTACTGTATGTGTTCCAGTGAGCATCAACTAGGAAACAACATTTATATGAGAAGAACGTTACAGTGGACCACTGAATGCATCAATGAAATTAATGATTTCAACATTATTTTATTTATTTTTTAATTTGTAGGCATTAACATATACGTGTTAGGATTATTGAACTGAATGTTTTGAAAATGAGTTAAATTTACTTTAATCAACATGCACGTATAGCCCATAAACAGTTTACATTGTAATTCAAACTGAAGGATGACAGAACCTATTTTGTAACACAGTAGTACAAGCATCACACGTGAGCAAGAATACATAAACCCCACAAATCTAGGCCTGACTTTTGACTGCAGCACTACACACTTTTCAATGATACTTGTTAGATAGCTGAATGTGCATATTAAAATTATTTTTATACTGCTTTCATTGGAACACTGGAATTATTTACTTTTCCACACCTATACAAAGTGTGTGCCAGTTACACATTTCCTAAGGATACAGTAAGCACTCCAAGTTCAGACACACAAATTTGATTAAAATTTTTTTTTTGCATTCTTTACTATTCACGTATCGTAACTGTGATGAGGCAGTTTTCAGTAACAATCACTTTATTCAAACCCATTTCATTTTACTAAAACTCTTGATATCATAAATTGGCAGTGTAATGGGATGAACCATGTTATATTTCTAAGATCTTATAGTGTCAGAGGAATTCACATTTCTAACCTTTTGGATTGGTGGACACCAGTTGAGAAAGTTTGTCTTTGAAAAACAGCATACAATACCTATACTGTATTAGGTTACCTATTTACTGTATATTATTGAAAAAGATACACACACATCAACAACAGTAACTTACTGAAATTTTTCCTTAACACAAAATGAAAAACAACATTGGAGCTACAGCTCTTGCCTTGAAAACAGTGGTTCGGTGTCTATCAACTCCACAACATAGGCCTACTTGGATGAACAGTAATCTCACATTGTTTTTAGTCTCAAAGAAATAACATATTAATTTCATAAACAAAGGAGATAAATTTTAAAGCATTTATTGAAAAACAATTGTAAATGTACAGTTCTGGCATATTAAAATCAGTAGCCCATATCATAATACATGAAATCATGCTGAAAATGTTTATGACAAAGTAGATGAGCATTTCTTAATAATTTCATGTTTATTTTATCACATGTCGGCTTATATGTTCAAATATAGCTATAAAACCAGCAACACAATATATTTTTAGATGTGTCAAATTTATTTACTCAGTAATGACAACTGCTAGGTAATGAAGAGAAAATCTAGTATTTTATATATTTTTTTCCAAGAATTAACTATTGAGTTATGTATTCCTGTATCAAGTTGGGAACATCCACCCTTCTAAATGCACACTCATTCAATTAACACAATTGAATTGGATCTTGATGCAAAAAAAAAAAATACATTGGAACTAAAGTTAGCTAAACTAAGTACTGAGGCCTACTTAAGTGCTGCACTTCGACGATAAGTTATAATGTAGGGGTAGGAAACACAGCCATCTTCACCATATTCCACTCACTTAACTAATGTTGTACAACTTCACAGAATCAGTCTGAGCACTTGGCGCACAACCTTGGCTACCGCATACACCTACAATTCCACAACAACTGGTGACACGCCATCTTCAGGAAGCTGCAGTTCAGGACTAGTTGTTGACAGCGGTAGCACAGTTGATGAGTCTCTGGTTACGATCCTCTTATACCTCTACGAAAAAGAAACAATATTTGTTGTCATGTAAACCAAATGGTACGCCATAAGGGTATGGAAATACTCTGACAGTGGTTTTCCTGAAACAGAAAACATTATATTTGTATAACAATATCTTTGTAAAACAATACACAACATTGTTTTGGATGTTACAAAAATAATAAGTTTTTTTTTTAGCTAACAAAAGCTGTGAACACATCAAACCACCTACCAATCCCCTCCTTTGCCATCTAACCCCCTCAGTTGCTACTCCCACAGCAAATTCCACTCCTTAACCAACCTAAGCATAAATTAGTACCCACTCTGTTCTGCTCTGAACTTTTTCACTATTATTCTCTATTCTCCTACTCTACCTTAGTTAACAGGCAGCCTAACATACCCTAACCTCCCTTTCAATTTTTCCACTCTGTTTATCCTGACCAGCTTTACCACTCCTCTCCTTTCGAACAGTGAGTTCCACTCCAGTTCCTTCAACGTCACTGATGGCCAAATGTTCCCTTCATTCTCACCAGCCTGCCCTTGTATTCTCTATTTATCCTTCATTCACCCAGCTACCCATTGCTGTACCTGATTCTTTAACTTACTATAGGTAGTTCTTTTTGAAACACTAACATAACTGAACTCATAAACCTGTAAATTACAACACCAATACAATTTTAAAAATTATCTATCTCCTTCAGTTGTATTCCGTTTCCCTTCTTTGACAAATTTTAAATACTACCCTATTTATATTTTTTAGATATGCTTACTCATTGCTAGATTTTTATTTACCTTCCCACTACGACTTGACTGAATGTAGGCACCCACAAAATTAGGCTAGTGAATATCAGGACTGATCTGTCTGTGTCGAATATTAACACTATTATGTAAAGCTTATTTTCTTCTAAAAAAAAAAGCTTGATTTCACAACAGTCAAATACCTAACTAAAAGAAAAAAGTGGGACTTTCGTGACCTTTTTCACAATTCGTGACTTTTTCGGGACTTTCGTGACTTTAGTGACCTGGTAGACACCCTGAATATTTACAAAATCATAATTTTTATACCATAACTGAATTCTTAGAAGCTTAAACAAATGTTTTAGGTTTATTGCACTTTAAGAGACAATTATTGAAGTATACCTGTGGTATATACTAAAGAGCAAATTAGTTACTCTTATTAAAGGATGCAATATTTTTTATTGTAAATAAGGCCTTTGTATTGTTCTGATTATAAGTTTATGTTATTGTTTATTCATAGTACTTGAAAGAATATGTTTATGATATTGTATGTTATGTAAATATTGAGATTCTCTTAACTGTGAACTTCTATGCAATATTTGCCATTTAATTCTAAACATATATGTATATATCATGATGTCAGCATGTTTTATATTGTACATGACAAGTTTCATATCCCGAGCAAATGCTCAACATGGGATCTATGAAACACTTATAAAAATAAAATAAAAAATAAAACGAGTGTAGACCATAATTTACTAAATTAAACATCTTAACTTTAACAGCACAGTATATATATATATATATATATATATATACATTCCTTAATGTGCTTTGCATATGACAATAGAAATATTTTCAGAGTAAATGAAGTTGTTCTGGACGATCTGTGGACGTGTGACTCATGGAGGTATTAGTCTATGGAGTGGCAGCTGCTGTACATTTCAATGGTTTTCATGTGAAGCCGATCATTTTCGAACATTTTCGAACTGCGCATGCGCAGGACGTTATTTTTCACGAGTCGCCATATTTTGGGTGGCAAGCCAATAGCAGAAAGCAATGTAATTATGTAATTTTTTACAAAAATTCGCGCAAATTTTCTATTTGAATCGTACACAACAGTTTACAATTGCTTCAGAAATATAAAAAAAAACCTAATTAGCTCTCGCTGTATGTACTTTATAAACTTGATGAATTTAAATAAAAGTTTCTTACCTGTTAAAAGATAATCCTCCGCAACGATCGAATATGTTTGTAAGGCCAAGAGCTGCACAAACTTTCACCATAATGTGTAGTTAACCAAAAACTAAAACATTTTCATTCAGCTCAATGCTATATTTACATGTTTTTGCCACCACTAGCTCTATCCTTGTCTTTAAACGTCGTCTGTTGGCCGGCTTCAAATTTGCTCAAAGGCTTCTACTCCATAGACTAATACCTCCATGGTGTGACTCCGGCTTTACCAGGGTCATATAAGTTAGGTCTGGCAACTTCCTAATATTTTTGACTCGCTTACTGAAGCTCGCGGCGGCTTGCGAACTAACGGCGCTAGTAGTAGGTTGACCCAAAACAAATACGTTTTTTCCATAAGAATGCATGTAAACAATGTGCAGCGAGTGTTTTAAAAGCAAAATTTGGTGTGTTACAGTGTTTATATG
>PNEQ01113563.1:0-10058 GCA_003012365.1 Medauroidea extradentata
AAGTAATGTGCGCGCAGCAAGTGGGTATTCTGTTCCATGATCAAAGGCCAACTGCTGAAGTGTTCTTAGGGCTTGGTAAGGCGACGAAGTGAGTCCGTATGTTACGGTGTTCAGCTCATACACTCTCACCGGATCACTAACATTGTCTCGCCACAAAATACACTGATATTTCCTATCTGATGGATCTATCTTTATCTGATGAAACATCTTGCATACATCTGCAGTAAAGGCAATTGGTGATATTTGAAAGTTCAGCACAATATCCACAATGTCCTTCTGCAGTTTCGGACCAGGCAATAAAAGGCTGTTCAATGAGGATCCACCAACAGTACTTGCAGAAGCATCGAACACAACTCTTTTAACTTTGTTGACGTACTCTCCTCCTGTATCACTGCATGATGTGGAATCAGATATGCTGGCAGGCTGCAAGAATTTGAATTCAACGTCACAACATTGTTGGTGTTATCTGAAGAGGTCAGTGTGCCAACACAAGTCATATGACCTAATTCAGAATATTCGTTCATGAACTGAGAATACTGGAGTTTAAGTTCGGGTGAGCGTTGCAACTTACGTTCAAGTCCATGAAGCCTGCTCAAGGCTGGACTGCACATCTGTTCAACTGGCAGGTCAAAAGTTCTAAATGGGAGTTTAAGAACATACCTGCCATCCTTATCACGAGAATAAGTGTCCAGGAAATGCTGTTCGCATTGCTCATCTTCGCGGGAAGTGAACAGTTTTCCTGGAACTACTTCTATCTCCCAGAATTTCTGCAATGCCATGTCTAAGGAGGTGGTTGTCCTGACCAGCACGGTTGACATGCTAGTTTGTGTCACAGTTTCACATGGGACTGTCCCTGTAAGCACCCATCCAAAGGAGGTATGAAAGGCGTGAGGCTGACCAACAATCTTTGATCCAGACATAACCTCAGCTACTATTTCAGCAGACAATAACATATCAATGGCTCTTGGTGTAGCAAACTCCTAACTGAAGTCCCTGCAGATGTTCAAGACGATTTGCAGCCAATTGTACCGATGGTAAGTCTTGTGTTATCTTGTTCAGCACCACAGCATTGCTAATAAGATGAAATTCCTGTGAAAGATTGGAACCAATTTCACAAGTCACCGTCCCTCTCGCATCACATACCTCCATGCAGCCTATGCCAGACATGTTTACATCAGTCCGAACTCGTTTAAGTCCAAGACGCTGAACACATGCTTCAGTAATAAATGAAGTCTGTGAGGCTCCATCTAGCAGCACACGTACCACCTGATACTGGCCTACAGCATCTTTGACACAAATAAGTGCAGTCTTTAACAACACTGTGGTATTACAGGGCCTTCCTCCTTGAGCTGAGCACATGACTACTGTATCACTTGCCTTTTCACCAGTACTTAACTCACTATCTAAACTTGGGATTTTATCGTCAGAATCACTTATCTCTGCAACATGTAGCAATGTGTGATGTAGTGCTTTACAATGATGGCAACGGTATTTTGACAAACACCTTGCTGCTTCATGATATGCCCTTAGACAGTTGAAGCACAAGCTGTTTTCTCTGACATACCTTCTTCGTTCCTCTGGAGAGCTTGACAAAAACATCTGGCACTTTTGTAGAGCATGCATACCACTACACACGCAACACTTTTGTTTGTCATTTGATCTGTCCTAAATGGATACTAGTGATGCCTGGGTGAATTTAGCAGGGTAGGAACTGGCTGTTGCATTTGTTGGTCTAAGCTTATAAGCACTGATTGGTGTTTTAATGTTTGTCTTATAGGCTTGACTCCCAGGATGGCCCTTTTCAGCAATTAACTG
This sequence comes from Medauroidea extradentata, assembly GCA_003012365.1. Taxonomy (NCBI): domain Eukaryota; kingdom Metazoa; phylum Arthropoda; class Insecta; order Phasmatodea; family Phasmatidae; genus Medauroidea; species Medauroidea extradentata. The sequence continues at coordinate 1,816 of PNEQ01113563.1, forward strand.
AACATGTTCTGCTGCTTTTGCTTTCCTCTCCAAGAACTTGATTAACTGTGAGTAAGTTGGTATGTCTTCTTCCTGTGACATCTCAAAATTTTGCCTCAAGTGGGAATCCAACTTTTCCAACAATATGTTAAACAACAAAAAATCCCACTCTGCCACAGGAAATTTATGTGCCTTTAGGGCATTCAAGTTCTCCTCAACGGTACAAACAAACTTAGTTAGGGCTCCTTCATTACAACTATTGATGGAGGGCAGATGCAAAATTCTCTAAACGTGTAAAGTTGCAGTTATTCGTAGACTACGAAACTTATTTTCCAACAGTCCCCATATGACATAATTTTTGTCTGTCAATGGTATGTTACTTACTTATTCACGAGCATCACCTTTCAGGCAACCTAGTAAATAATGTAATTTTTGGACATTAGTGAAATGTGGTACTTTGCCAATCGTGGAATTGAATAACTCTGCAAAGCCTGTCCACTCTGCTCGGTTGCCATCGAAAACTGGCAATGGTAACGGTGGCAACACTGCATGGTGGTTTACATACCTGGTTACTGGAGAACTATCAAAAGCCGTGGGTTCGGTTGAAGCAGCGGTAGATTTAATCCTGTTATAAGCTTTACGCAGTTCTCTGAAGACGGCCTCGCACGACGAGTATTGTGCCTTAATTTCGTCCAAACTTGCAGTGGATTCATCCGGCGGCTTGGCACAAAGCGCAACGAAATTTGCTTGTACTTCGCTTCTCTTAGCTATCACCTCCTCAAACACGATCTCAAAATCTTCTAACTTTGCGCTGTTGTGCTGTGACGCCTCAAACAATTCTCTAGCCTCTTCAGTTTGAGACAAGATAAAGTTGAAAACAATATACTGCATTTCTGGCGTCGCTGCTGCCATGTTGCAAAAGTTCACTTCACTAAACTTACCGTTACGTTAATACTTTAACCTGGCTTCAAGATTCAGTGGACTGTAATAAATTGCACGATCGCACACGTTTTACCGACTTGAAGTTCAACCGATAGAAGTAGGCCAGGCGACGTGCCGTTCCTAAAAACCTTTTATTTTTCACCGATGGCCGTTCATCACCAAAAACAATTGTTCACGAACTGTGGCGTCATCTGCCGTACATAATATCACGAAACTGGTATTCATCCGGGCCGTAGGACCAAAAATTGTTCGCAACCGAAACACAACTACTTGCTTCCCGACGCCATGATGATTGAACTAACTTCTCTTGTTTTCAATATGGCGGACAGGCGCCAAGTTCAAATCACAGTCAATGTAACAACAGTACAAGTACACAGATTGGGTACAAACAGCATGCATTGTTACAAAATAATTTTGTAAGGGGTGGAGGTTGTTACAACTTAGGACGTTACAATGAGTATAAATAATATTAAAACTGTATTCACGCATATTTATAGGATTGTTCAAACTAATTATTTTCATATTAGGTAAAGTTAGGCAGAGGCTGTTAAAATATAAGCCTATACAAATGCTGCTGCTGACGAACATAAGGGGTGACTTATTTATTTATTTAATGTAATATCTCAGTCTTGTGGGTTTGCTAGCTGGGCTCAAATGTGTGCTGAAAAAAGGTTAGATCTATTTCTGGCCTACTGTGTGTATTGCCCCTGTCCGATGATTTTTAGTTTCCTAGCCCTACAATTTTTAGTGCCTCTGCCCTACAATATTCAGAGACTGCCCTACAAATAGTGGTCCTACCCTAAAATTTATAATTCCTCCTTCACTGCTCCATGATTTTCTAAGTCCCTGCCCCACAGTTTCGAGTGCGCCTAACACTGTCCCATGATTTTTTGTGTCACTCCCACACATTTTTTTAAAATGAAACTGCCTTACAATCTTTCGTGATTATCCTAAAAGTTTCTGTGCCTCTGCCATGACCCTGCATTTTTTAGTAGCCCTACCCTACAGTTTTCTGTACCCCTATCCAACAACTGTATCCTATCTTACAATTTTCTGTACATCTGCTCCATGATATTTAATATCTTTGCTTAACATATCCAGTGCACCTACCCTACAACAAATTTGTTTACATCTGCCCCATAATTTTAAATATTCCTTCCTCACATTTCCTTTGCCCCTACTCTACAATTTTGTGCTTAGGCCAATACTCTAATAAACTTTTCTGTACAGTACCTCTCCCTCATGATTATTTTTAATGTCTGAAGAAGGTAAGGGGGGTTGGGGAAGGGATCCCAACATTGACAAGTATGAATGGACAAACTATGACAAATGACAAGAGAAAGCTAGTATGCTGTAGGCTCAGTACTTGTCAGTGTTTGAAACAATGGGGTACTGGAATAGTGAAACAAATAGACAAAATGGAAATGGATTGGGGACTGCCTCCAAGGACAGCGACAGAGCGTGAAAGGAGGGGTGTAATTGGCAGCAGACAGCATGGTGACATCAGGGATGCCACAGGGAAGTTTGCTCTGCCTGTTATTGTTCACCATTATGGCGAATGGTATGGTTATTGGGATTAGTGGCAAAATAAGATTGTTTGCGGATGACTGTCTTTTATACAGTGGAGGGCAGTGGGGTCAACTTGCAGGCAGACATTGACAGGTTGTGTTTCTGGACTGTGGAAAACAAGATGAAGATCAATGTTTGTAATACTAAGTTAGTCAGGTTTACTAGGAAGAGGGTGATAAGCAGAGTCATTTACAGATGGGATGGGCAAGAGATAAAAAACACACACACAATATAAGTATCTAGGGGTTGTGCTGCAAAGTGACCTTAGGTGAACAAAACGGGTGGAGGGTTGGTTACGAAGGGGAGAAGAGCTTTACGTTTGCTAGGAAGGGTACTGAATGAGGCTATAGCTCTGAGGTGAGGATGGGGAGGGTTACATTGTCACCTAAGGGGGGTGGGGGGAGGGTATAGAGGGAGAGGAAGCAACAACCAGAAGATTGAGAGGGTGTGGAGAACAGAGAAGAGTAGGAAGTTTATATTTGTGAGGTCAGCGAGGGAGTGGAATGTTTTGCAGGAGGACTTAATTTTATTTTTATTTATTTATTTATTTATTTATTTATTTCTTAGCCTCCAGTATACATCCATACAAATGGATAGGAGTTGGTGACGGTGAAGGGGTTTGGTAGGTTCAGGGATGTTTTGAAGAGGGTCTGCTACACATTTTTAATCGTGCTACCCTACAATTTTCCGTACTTCTGCTCCATGATTATTTTTAATGTCCCTGCCTCACATTTTTAGTAGTCCTACCCCTACAATTTACTGTTCCCCAACCCTACAGTTTACTGTAGCTCTACCACATTATTTTTAATGTCACTGCCTCACATTTATAGTACTCCAACCCTACAATTTTCACTGTCTCTGCCCTATAATTGTAAAGCTCCTGCATTACAATTTTCTGTACTCTACCCCACAATTTCTCCAACATTGATTTCCTTGCGTAAGGCCATATTTTCTTAAAATTACATCTTAACTATAAAATACTCTTTGGTGAAAAGGTTACACTACATATTAAGCTAGGCCTACCGTAAAAACATTTTCTTATCCTATATCTCATGCAGCATTCTATACCTTTAATTATTCTGTCTGCACTTGTTATGTAGTGCTGACGTTTTCGTACTTAGTACTCCGCACACCTTGTGAGATAACTTAAAATTTTACTAGTAACGACAAATTATGTCAATCATCACAAGCCAGTATAAGAAATTGACCTTCTACGATTTTGGACCAGTTTCCATATTATTATTGTTTTAAGATTTCTTCGCAAATTGCCTGGGAAAGGCACCTAATCCGCTAAAAAACTTTTGGGACAAAATCGTAACACAGCATACAAATTACAAAACATAATGGCGGATTTATATAAAGAATGACCACGAAAAATATAAATGTAGTTTCAAATAGTTATCAGATACTCAATTTATTGTTTTTGTACTGCACTTCATTGAACTGCAAGTAAATTCTACTATTCAAATGAGAACAACATGCATGTTTACCTTTACGTTAAGTAACCTCGCTACGATTTACACATAAATAACTCCGAGTACGCTGCAAAATTATCTGTTAGACTTTGTTCGTAACTTCTTTGATATAAATTAATTCTGAACACGATAGAATACGCTCACTTCCTCTAATACTCGATTTTTACAAACAAGAGCAAAACACAGAAATGCTAAGTCTGAACAAATACAAACATGCAAGTTAATTTAAAATACATTAGGCACTTATCATTCTAGTTTATAATTCTATTATATTAACATCAGTTAAATTAAAACTTGTTATTTTTTGCTTTTCGGTGTATACATGATTAGACCAGAATTTGTTGCTAAATTTGCTATTGTACAGCCATAATTGCTATAGTAACCAGTTTCTCCCACCATATGCAGTTTGCTTTTTTTTGTCTTATGAGGTAAGTGTTCGAGTAGCCTACCTTATGGAGTTCAAGGTCGTCATCCTTATCGTTTGGCAGTATAGGTGTGATCTCACCAGTGAACATAGTTTCATCTGGGAAATATTTCAGCAAGGTGCTGATTCTGGAGTACACATTTTTAACTGCAATACTCAAGTTGTTTATGTAAGATGGTGTGAAGTCTGGTAACTCTGCCAGTGCCCTCTGAAGACGGGTGCTCCAGTCTGGTAGCTGAATCAGCTCTTTGTGTACCTGTTATCAACACAAAGACACGCAGGTGAAAATTAATTTGTCCTGTTTCTTGCATTGAAACTACCATACATGATTCATCAAATTGAATAATACACCATAAAATAATTAACAGTACAGTAAAACCTCTCTACAACGACTCCTCATGGTTCCCAGAATACATACGGTTATAAACAGAGGTGGAAAAAAATCGTGTAACAAAAATATACAAAATTTACGTTTTTAAAACGACATGCAATAAAACCAATTTCCTGCAAAAATTTGAAAATAGGTTAAAAATAGACTTAAGGCTATTACTAAAGAAACTGTATACGTATAAAAATACACATAATTAACTTAAAATTTCAAACCAATGATTGATTGTGTAATTTTCTTGTAGTAACGTACAATTTAAAATGTATGAAGACTAAATCACATTTCTTCCATAACACATTGATAGCAACACATGATGATCATAACCTACCAGTAGTATATTTAATATTGACAATTTCGCGTGGCTAGGTTTCTAGGTGAATTTTCACACAAAATGTCATACTCAAGCTACATAGTTACATTTACAAAGAAAACTAAAGAGAACGAATGATCATTTATTTCTTTTAGAAATACTTTGAGTTACATGCATGTTACTGTCACAATCATGACAAAACGTAACTATTTTGGGACTCTGCGTACAACAACAAAGAGCACCATTCTTCGCAGTACCTACACACAATATGTTTCATTGGATGTTAGCTTAGCAGAACAGCCATACAAAAATTTGCATGTTTAAATTTTAAATTTTTTCAATAGCTGTTTCCAGTTTTCAATAGTTAATTAATGGACACATTATTTTAAACACTGAACTTAATTAATGAACGCGTTGTTTTAAAAGTTGCAAGTGCAATACTATTTTAAATATTGTGGCGGCCAATGATTTTTAAACTGTACTGTTTTTCACTTGCAATATTTTTAATATGCTGCAACCAACAATCAAAGTCAGTGTTTCACTGTGCTAGCTACCTAAATGTATGCGAACATTGAAATGGTACCAGTAAATAGTTAAATCCAAGCTATCGGTGACAACCTTTGCTGTAAGTAATTCACAGAACAGTATTGTTTGCCAGGTTATACAGTAAAACTTGAATAGCAATGCCAAAATTTAAGGCTATCCCAGAATTGCGGGTAGCTGAATTCAAATCTGAGGGATTATTTTTTTTTGCAAATGGTGTAATGGACGACTTGAAAAGAAGCGGAACTTCAGTCAGGCGTGGGAAACAATTCCTATCTCCATGGATACCGCAGTCGAACATAACCTTCATTTAGCTGTTTGGCTTCACATGTCCCGGATGAGATGTACGTCAAGAAAACTGATTATTTGTTTGGAATTTGCCGTTTCTTTAGGTAAACATTAATCTTATGTATTTGTGTATTTTAACCATGAAATTGAAACTAATATTTTACCCTTGTTTGCAAATCTATGAATGCACAACATTTTTGCTTTCTGCAATTACCAACTAACAAATCAGCATGTTTGTAAACAAGCTTTATTTCCCACAGTACTTTTCCCCTGCGGTGGGCCTTCACGGGGCATGTACTTCAAGTCGTCCATTGCAAAGTGGACCATGAAAGACGTGATACAGATGTGAAACATGTACAAACAAGCACGTTAAGGTGAGCTCAGGTTGACCAAGTACCAGCGATACCACCAATAAACACCTAGCAACACTGGAAGAAGTAGCTACAGTTGAGAAGAGAGCGAGATAGGACATGGAAAATGTTATTCTGAAAACCACAGAGGCCTTTGTTTCTGCAAACATAACTACTAGAAAAGTTACACAATGATAAATTGTGTAACTGGCCCAAAGAAAATGTGAAAGGAGGTGTGAACTTCCTTGGGAAACATATGTCCATTGTGATGAAAAAAGGCCAAAGTTGGAAGATGTGTCTTCAATATCCTGTTTAAGGAATTGGAACCAGCCAGTAACCAGAACACAAAACTAGTTGCTACCATTGTACTGGATGCAGCACACTATGCAACCTGCTCTAAAGCAATTCTTGCTGCTCTTTCAAAGTATGGAATAGGATTTGTTTCAGTTAAGGCTACAGTGACTGACTCTGCTCCATACATGACTCAGGGCCATATCTATAAACTGCTTTCGGTTGCTATCCAATCATCGAAAGCCTCTTCCGGCCAAAACGCACACTATAAAACTGTTTCGTTGGTTGGCTGACTGCCTGGAAGCGAAGAGCCATCCACTTTCGGGCGAATGAGGTCGGATGATGATTCAAAAGCCGGTTCAGCTGATTTCATTTTGTAATTTATAACTATGGTGGCAGATCTTCTCTGGAATAACCTGTCAAACGATACTTGTTGCATAAGAAAATGCAACATTTTTAAAAGATATTCTTGATTGGAACGAGTTTAGGTATTTCATATTTAAAGTTTTCAATAAACAGAAGCTACTGTTAAGTATACCAGATCCGTTTGAAGTGTACGCAATATTACATGGAGGGTTTGCTACAAGCTGAGACATTTCACAAACCAAAATTGTTACTGCACGTGTATATGTTTGCAATTTTTGTACCTTTGTTTAAAAAATAAGAGAGAATTTTGAGTAGAAATAATAACAGTGGTGTGCGAAAATGACGGTATACACATAAAGAAAACATTTTCCGTATGTACACATTTTATGTGACGTGTTTATGATCTTAATATATTCATTAGTTTCTTGCAATAATTACGTCAGCTGTAAAAATAAACGATTAAATTTTAAAATGTTCTCGAACTTTCATGAAGTGACTCAGAGAGTGTGACAGGTTGTTCCATAGTTTTTTTTTTATTTTCCATTTTATATATTTCTTAATTTAATAATATAAACATTGGTTTTAAACATTTGTGAAATCTGTACTATTCTCTATGCAAACACAATATTATGCTCACTGAAAAAATCCCTCAAAAATACTGCTTTAAACGTATTTAACCTTCACAAAAATATTGCTTTTACGTGCCTAACCTAAATCCAAAGACAATAACATCATCTCAGAAATGAACAACCAACGTGAATTGTCAGAAAAGATGATCGAAAATTACAGGGTGCGTTCCTATACTCATTCTGTGTACCATCCAATGGAAGAAAAATGGTGCTATCTTGCCATATTTACACTTCAACTTCACTCAAAATAACCAAAATATAAACTATTTACAAAAAAAAAGATTTTTTAAAATTTTTTTTTACACTACATATCTTGGCACAGTTAAAAATATTTTATTTCGCAGCAAAAGAGTTAAGCATCTTACAGACAACCATAACCAAAACAAAAAATAATCAGTTATTGGTTGAGACCTGAAGATGGCGGTGTTATGGACACAGCCAAAACGGTTTTATTTTTGCTCAAAAGCGGTGTTATTTTAACTGAAAAGCGGTGTTATTTTTTTGTGGAAAAACAATCTTATTTTTATTTCCAGCACGTAGGCTAAGGTTCACAAAAACTTCAGAACAATTGAAATAGGCAATGTTTTTACTTGTCACATATTTAATCAAAAGAAAAATAAATTTCACCATATATTCGAGGATATCTTTGACATCACATGAATGTCACAATAAAAAAATACACTGAACAT